>BQKZ01004845.1:14948-27607 GCA_036244855.1 Temnopleurus reevesii | reverse complement strand
AAAAAAAGGGAGAAAATGTGAAAAATTGTATACAGAGTGAATGAGGAGTTGTCCGGCATGACGTCACAGATTCCGTCGAATTTGCCGATCGCACGGATCCCCATGAGCGGTAGGGATCGTCATATCTCTGTAACTTTGAAAATGAAAAGTCATAACTTGTGAACGGGTCGCCCGATTTTGCTCAAATTTTCACAATTCGTTCATCTGATTTTTCTCCATTCAATGAGAGCAAGATAATCCCAGGTGTTGCTTTCCCTTTAAAATCAAGACTCTTCGCCTTAAACCATCGAGGAGGGTGTAAATTTAATTGTTGCATGTGAACCAATCAACTCCCTGTCTAAAATCATCGAATGGAGCAAATGCTATATGGCATGAGATCCGTCGCTGATTTTTAGGCTGCAAAATTTGACAAATTACCGCCTCCCTAATCAATAAAACGTTAAGCGACCCCAGCAAAACACTCCTATCGAATGCAGGTAATGACGAGAATCCGTCTTTAACTTCAAAATGTCCCGAGATTCGAATTAGTGATGTGCCCGTTGCAGATAAGATAAGTGGCCAGGGCCCTATCGCATGTAAAGTTGCACGCAAAATTAAACGCAAGTCCATAATACGCGATCTTGATAGGTTGCAAATGGAGGTTTGTTAAATTTTCTGACTTGCATTTAAACGTAACTTTTTTAATGCAATAGGGTCCTGGGCGGTGTTTCACCAAGATGAGAGAGACTTTGAGAACGACTTTACGAACGACTGGTATCACTCCTTGTGCTGAATACGCGTAAAAGAAAGAATCATTACGCACAAAAAGGGATACCAGTCGATCTTAAAGTCCTTCTTAAAGTCGTTCATATCTTGGTGAAACACCGCCCATGGCGGTGTTTCAATAAATCGTTTGTAAAGTTACGCACGACTTTAAGAAAGACAGGAGTCCGTTAAAAAGTGTATTACGCGTAAGATTCTTGATCATTCAGAATGTCACATTTTCATCTTTTTCTGGAAAAGTAGACAAAAAATCAACAAAACTCATTCCGAAATGCTTGCAGAATCAAAATGTCCATATCATACTTGAAGAGAAAAGTACAATTTTGTCTACTTTTCTAGAAAAAAGCAGAAGATGTGAAATTCTGTGTACAAAATTAATGGAGAGTTCTCCATGTTGTCAGCCATTTTGTGCCTGTACGTTGTCAATTTGAGGAGCCCATGTGGGATGTAAATAAAAACTTTGAAAATTAATAACGTTTGAATGGATTGTCGGAATTGGCTCAAATTTTCACATATTGATCATTGTATTTTTCTTCATCCACTGAGCGCACTTCAATGTCTGGGTGAAATTCTCCTTTAAAGTCTTTCGTTACTTGGTGAAACACCGTCCTGGGTGGTGTTTCATAAAGCTGTGCGTAAATATACGCACAACTGTACGATCGACTGGACCTTTCTCGCACATCCTGGAGCTGAATCGGCGCACAGAAGAAAGGATCACCAGTCGTTCGTACAGTAATGCGTAGATGTACGCACAGCTTTGATTTGATTTATTTATTTTCCATTTCAAAAATATACAATATAACAAAAATAAATGTGAACAATATTGAGCAAACATAAATTGAAACAAAATTACAAAGGAAAATCGCATACAGATATTTACATGATAATTGTTTACAAATTAAGACTTCATTTAAGCGACCAAGCATTTGTGATTTCGAAATTAGGGGGATGTGCAGGAAAAAGCAAAGCTTGCAATAAGCACATCCCCAGATTATAGTTGCACTAAGGAAAAACAATTAGAGTCGTTCTAATCTTTAGAGGGGAACCAGCCTTTGAAATTTTCGTGCTCTAATGGACTGAAGAAAACTCAGATGAACAAACTGTGAAAATTTGAGCAAAATCGGACAACCCATTCAAAAGTTATGAATTTTGATGGGGTTCCGTGCGGTCGGCAAATTCGATGGAATATGTGACGTCATGTCGGACAACTTCTCATTCACTTTGTACATAGAATTTTGTAAAATGGATTAATGTAAAATTTAGAGTAAGGTTGCAACATCATTCTTCTCAAAATACATGCAGAATCAATACAGAATGCTATACCCCAATCGAAAATTGGCATTATGTTGACTTTTCCGAAAAAAAAGGAGAAAATGTGAAAATTTGTATACAGAGTGTATGAGGAGTTGTCCGACATGACGTCACGGATTCCGTCGAATTTGCCGATCGCACAGATCCCCATGAGCGGTAGGGATCGTCATATCTCTGTGACTTTGAAAATTCATAACTTTTGAATGGATTGTCGGATTTTGCTCAAATTTTCACATATTGATCATTGTATTTTTCTTCATCCACTGAGCGCACTTCAATGTCTGGGTGAAATTCTCCTTTAAAGTCTTTCGTTACTTGGTGAAACACCGTCCTGGGTGGTGTTTCATAAAGCTGTGCGTAAATATACGCACAACTGTACGATCGACTGGACCTTTCTCGCACATCCTGGAGCTGAATCGGCGCACAGAAGAAAGGATCACCAGTCGTTCGTACAGTAATGCGTAGATGTACGCACAGCTTTGATTTGATTTATTTATTTTCCATTTCAAAAATATACAATATAACAAAAATAAATGTGAACAATATTGAGCAAACATAAATTGAAACAAAATTACAAAGGAAAATCGCATACAGATATTTACATGATAATTGTTTACAAATTAAAATTTCATTTAAGCGACCAAGGATTTGTGATTTCGAAATTAGGGGAATGTGCAGGAAAGAGCAAAGCTTGCAATAAGCACATCCCCAGATTATAGTTGCACTAAGGAAAAACAATTAGAGTCGTTCTAATCTTTAGAGGGGAACCAGCCTTTGAAATTTTCGTGCTCTAATGGACTGAAGAAAACTCAGATGAACAAACTGTGAAAATTTGAGCAAAATCGGACAACCCGTTCAAAAGTTATGAATTTTCAAAGCTACTGAGATATGACGATCCCTATCGCTGATGGGGATCCGTGCGATCGGCAAATTCGATGGAATCTGTGACGTCATGTCGGACAACTTCTCATTCACTTTGTACATAGAATTTTTTTAAATGGATTAATGTAAAATTTAGAGTAAGGTTGCAATATTATTCTTCTCAAATTACATGCAGAATCAATACAGAAATGCTATACCCTATTCGAAAATTGGCATTTTGTTGACTTTTCCGAAAAAAAGGAGAAAATGTGAAAATTTGTATACAGAGTGTATGAGGAGTTGTCCGACATGACGTCACGGATTCCGTCGAATTTGCAGATCGCACAGATCCCCATAAGCGGTAGGGATCGTCATATCTCTGTGACTTTGAAAAGTCATAACTGTAGAACGGGTTATCCGATTTTGCTCAAATTTTCACAGTTTGTTCATCTGATTTTTCTTCATTCAATGACAGCACGATAATCCCAGGGGTTGGTTTCCCTTTAAAGTTACCCACGACTTTAAGAAAGACTGGAGTACGTTAACCAATGTAATATGCATAGGATTCTCGATCGTCCATGGTCTTTCATAACTTGGTGAAACACCGTCCTGGGTTGTGTTTCATCATAGACAAATGTCTATGGTTTCATAAAGCTGTGCGTAGATATACGTACGTCTGTACGATTGACTGGACCGTTCTCGCACTCCTGGCGCTGAATCGGCGCACAGAAGAAAGGATCTCCAGTCGTTCGTACAGTAATGCATAGATCTACGCACAGCTTTATGAAACACGAACCATGTGCACCTTGCATATCTCAACAAATTCTAGAGGGGTGCTGTCTGTACAGTCCAAACAATTATAACAATTAAATACAATATAAAGCAACATAGTAAATCAATTACATCAATAAACATACAACACATTATAAAAAAGATCAATTACATGTAGATACACATAGCGTTAAACCAACAAATTTGGGGCACAGTTTAGTACATGGCGTATGGTTCTACTGTCTGTGACCCACTTAACTTTTCGGAAATACTTTATATCTTGTTTATGTGATCCAAAGAGTTCAAATGATCGGAAATCGAAAGGTTGTGATGAAAATGGAACTCGCGGCAGACCAGTTCGATGAAAAGTTTACAGTATTGAGTTCAATCCATTTTTAATAGAATATTTTAACCAAATATCGGTACTTTTAATTATAAGCTCCGTTTTTAACCACTATGCACATGTATCGCGGGTTAAGTAGTAATTAGCAGTGCGCCAAAAAAATCACGGCTGTTCAGCGGTGCAGATTTTTTTGAGTGATCACGATTTCAACAATCAGCTGACTGGATCGGTCTAAGCGATCTTATAAAGATTATTTTAACGCCAACATCATCATCGTCATCATCAGCATCATATCAGCACTTTCGTAGTTGAATTTGTATGTATGTATCTATGCATCTTCAAAAAATACCGTTTCCTTGGAACAAAGTTTCTTCCACACTGCCATGTCTTTAAAGTATCTTAAAGCATTTTTGCGAAATGTGCGATCACGATAGCAATATACGATTGGATTAATGGCTGACGAGCAAAGATATACGAACATAGTAGCGTCCTCGAATGGTCGTTTGTAAAGACGACCCGCTAATTCAATATTAAACCCACCAATGATGTTTCCAACGCATGTTGGAACGTAACATGCGATAAAATTGAGGGTTATGAACAGGACAACTTGTGAGGATTTCACGCGGGACACGCTCGCGCGTCGACCGGGAATCGCGCGTTCCATCTGCGCGATCCTACGCGCGTGTCGCATTGCTGTTCGGAGAATAGCAATGTTAAGGCTCACTAAAGTGACGGATGATGCCACAATAATCAGGACAATTAGCACTCCGCCTATTATATATACATCATCAGGTCTGAGGACAGTGAATTCGCAATAAGGTACAATGTTGATTTGATTTTCTGGCTTCGCTACGAAACCAATTACCATGCCCAAGCTTATGAGCCAGCTAAGGATAATCCCGACGGCAATTCGCCGCGATGTGACGAGTGTCTCGTACCGGAATGGCTTATTCACAGCAATGTAACGATCCAAAGTGACCATCATTATGTGAAACAGCGAAATAGATGAGAAAAGTAAGAACGGCGCTGAAAGATTCTTTGCGTTTTTGTGAATACAAGTCAAATCATTGAGTACAAACTTCCGATAAATTGTCAAGGGGACGCAGATGGCGCCTGTCAAAAAGTCGACAAATGCCAAACTGTAGAGGAGATAGTACGTCGGCCTGCGTAGACTCTCCGTTTTTAGGAACGTTGCAAGGACCAGGAAATTGCCAATGATAATGATAAAAGCAAGCATGATCAATAAAACCGCATATATTGCGTTGTATGCTGGATGGTTTGGTCGATATATGTGTTCCTCCACCATGTCCACAGTTGTCCCATTGAATGCCATAGTGTCTTTAACCCATTTACTCCTTAATCCTAAAGACTTTGTGCAGGGATTGTCCGGTTTTAGTAGTCAATGGGTTAAGTGCGGGGGTTATACAGTAGAGGCGCTCAGAACTGTTGATGGATCCTGGATTATTTTTCCGTCTCAACGTTAGTCCGTCTCAACGTTAGCTCGTCTCAAAGTTAGTTCGTATCAACGTTAGTCCATCTCAACGTTAGTTCGTCTCAACGTTAGTACGTCTCAACTTTAGTTCGTCTCAACGTTAGTCCGTCTCAACGTTAGTACGTCTCCCCGTTAGATTAGTAAAATGTCTACACGATGGGGGTAAGACACTTTGCTAACAATTCAGTTCTTAAAATTCAATGTTACGTGAACGGCGATACTCAAATCAAACCAAGCATCCAACCTCTTGATTGTGACTGATGACAGGAGCGTAAAGAAGTTCTGGCATCCAAAGAAAAGACTGTTCTTGCTTTATTTTCCACTGACACGTCTTTTAAACTTGCACGAGCATCACTCAAGAGCATTTACTTGTCCTCTAAGTCTTCGAGGAGATCTTTAACTGAGATATCATCAACCAGACTTACAGCTCTGTGTGGATTTTAGGGGGGTTTTTAACAGCGAATAAAACTTTCTATCACGATCCTGATGCTCAACAAGAAAACGCCCTTTGCTCTCACTCTCCTTGATTTTAACTGGGATTAGTGGTCAAGCCGGTGTGCATCTTTGATATATTGTTTTTTGCTTTCAATTTTTCACTATTGTCCATTTTGTTGCTATGGTAACTCCTCCAAACAGATTGCCGGTGCAGTCCACCGTATCATTGAGGCGACACAAAACTATAATGTGGATACCAATTAATTCATTTGTATATTAAAGAGAATCAAATATGAGATGAATAGGCCCTCTTTGGAAGCCGAAAGACTGATTATTTTATAATCAACATTATATTCGCGTATTTCATAAAATATGAAGAATTTGATTTTTTTTCTTTTTCATACTTTTGTAGGTATAAAAGTGTAGTGGTTCGGATTCTCGCCTCTTAACTAGAGGGTCGGTGGTTCGAATCTCTCCCAGGGCGTTAATTTCCTTCAGCAAGAAATTTACCCATAGTGTGCTGCACTCAACCAGGTGAGGTGATTGGGTACCTGGCAGGAATATTTATTCCTTGAAACGCCAAGTGCGCTAATGAAGTGGCTGCCGGGCTAAAGCCAGGGTAATAATGCTGCAATTGTAGAGCGCTTAGAGAATTCTTAGAGTTGATAAGCGCTATATAAAAGCCGTTCATTATTATAACAGGGAGAAAGTTAATGTTAACTCGAATAGTTCTAAGCCCACTTCGAAGTATGAATTTCGCGAATTGTAACTGCGACAGCGTTTTAGAAGAAAAAAACCCCAGAAATTTACCGGAAATGGGTTGCTTTGTAATTTGTTTTAAAATGTTTTATTTTGGTGCGAATAATGAATTTCTGACCCCCTTTGAGCAAAGATTTCATTCCATTTTTCACACCTTCTTAGAAACGTGTCGTAATTATCTTCTTAAAAGCAATTGCTCTTTCATAATTTTTATCAAGACACCTAACTTTATTAGGCAAATTTCATCAAACCACTTGGTCCATTTACAGACTGCACAGGGTGAATAATGACACCAAAAAAAAGCTAGAAGAAAAGACGGCCGATGAACTTTCTCTAGACTTTACACAAGACTGGTACCAGTTCTTGTGCTGAATGATCGAGATTCGTATGCGTTAGTACGACTTGGTGAAACACCGCAGAGGATGAATAAAGGTGGCCGACGGGAAGAGCATCGAATAATTTGGTTCTGTTGGTCGCCATGTTTATTTACCTGAATCTGTAAAGAAACCCCTAACACGAACCGCGAATAACCGCTGTGTGCATGCGTAGTTGAATCAATCAAAGATGTAACTCGGCTGTCTATGAAAATGGAAGTGAAAAGGTACCAAATTCTTGTCGAAGGCCTGTTTACTAGTTCAAAATACGCAAAGAAAACACGCAAAAAACATCAATTCGACTCCCGAAATGATCAATGACTTTGCTTGATAGGTCATGAGTATTCATGGATATATTATGTACATGACTTTGAATATTTGTAGTTATCTTCTTTGGCTTATGTTATGGAGGAGGTTTTTTTGACAGACACAGGCAGAATGCCAGACTGATCCCGATATATCAGTTTTCCCCCCAAATTGTCTTGATAAAATCGAAAATTTTACATTACTATTTTAGTGTAATATTAATTATTTAGTCCGATGTTCGAAAGTAATTTTTTTCATAGTGAGAATAATAATAATAATAATAATAATAATAATATTGGCATTTACATCGCGCCCTTACAGAAATATGTATCACAGCGCTTTATAGTGTCATAGAAAATTGATTACCTACATAAAATACATAACAACAAATTATTTAACTATTAAAGAGAAAGGTTTTTAGGGAACGTTGAAAGATAGCAAGAGAAGAAGAAGATCGAACAGCCTGAGGGAGATTATTCCAGAGATGTGGTGCAGAAATGGAAAAGGATCGATCTCCGAAGCGTGTGCGACTTCTTGGAACCGAGAGCAAAGTTGGGTCGTTGCTAGATCTAAGACCATGTCTTCCTGGTTGATGCATTGATATAAGGTTTTGGAGGTAGGAGGGAGCCATCTCATGAATGCACTTGTAGATCATCGTGAGGATTTTGTAAGTGATTCTTTTTTCTATTGGAAGCCAGTGCAGCGGACGAAGGAGGGGAGAGGCATGGTCGTATTTCTTTGCGCGGAACACCACTGCCAATTACGGTTTTTACGGCGTGTATCATTCGAATTTGAATATTTACGCCAGGAGAAGAACGAAAGAAAGACGGCGGCGACCGGGGATCGAACCCGCAACCAACCAGGTCAATTTATGGTTGTCCCATGCAAACAGCTTGATTACAGGCGCAAACCACGACACCACATAACAGTATGGAGGACGTTTCTGGATATATTTTGTACATGACTTTGAATATTTGTAGTTATCTTATTTGACTCATAATGTTAAACAACTACTATTTTCTACATTCCCCACCGCGCGGCGGTCCGACCAACCTCCATCCAACTCTGATCCTACAAAACAGTCTCCTCTCCACCTACACAACTACTAAGACTGACCTTATCTTTGGTGGCTCACATCCGAAGCATAATAATTAGTAGACAACGTTTTGATTGGTTTATCCTTTCAATATGGCCCCATTCAGATATACGGCATTACACTACTTTAACAAAAACCAGTTTAAAAGCATGTTTGAACGGCAGAAGCGGTCACGAAACTGAAATTTCCAATTGGTTTCGAAATTCACTTCACGCGGTAGATTTTTGTAACAAGGAACCAGTTCAGCCGGTAATTTGAACGCTCGAGACTCGTAAAGCTGCCTTGTTGTTGTAAATTTCACCCTGAATATGTCAAACATCTGGATGTTTCCGCTGCGATGTCCCCTCGCTATGCAAAGACAATAAGGGACAAAAATATTTAGATATGAATATGCACGCGGGAAGATCGTACGTGAAGTATTTGAACCCAGGTGTTTGTCCATCGTCATAGCAACAGAGCCACTTTGCCTGACTTAAAAGAAGAGTCTACCCAAACATAATAATTTTTTTAACAGAAGCAGAACAAATTGGCGAGTAAAAAAAAAAAAAAAGTTTGAAGAAAATCGGACAAGTAATAAAAATAAGTCATGAATTTTCACAGATTTGAAAAAAAAGGGCAAATCACTGGAAATTTACAGAGATGTTGCCAATTTGATGACATGACGGGTGCACAACTAACCAGAGTTTTCTCTTAAAATATGGTGGAAAATTCATCATTTTTACAGAAAGTTTCAAAGTTTGTATGAATGTAAACATGCAAATAGTGGATCTATATATCTATCATAAAGATATCCTACGGTTAAAGTTTTGGGGAAATCATACATTTGGAGAAAAAAGTAACATTTTATGACATTGATATGAATGTAATAAATGGTCAGTTGTGCACTTATGGCGTCATCAGTTGCCAATTTGTCTAAATATATAAACATTCATAACTATCTTAGTTTTTCTCAATCTTTTTTGTTCTGTTCATCTAATTTTTCTGCTCCTGTTGAATAAATATTATTTTTTGGTAGACTCTCCTTTTAAAGAGGTCTTAGAATCCATTTTGCAGGTCTCTAATCTGAACGGGAACACAAAACTGGCCTTCCGAATCAGCTTTCGGAACTAATTAAGTGGAAGCCACTTTAGAAAATAGGTTTGAACTGGGTTCATGGTTTAATTGATTTTTCTGAAACATTCTATCATGATGGCACGGTCCCCTGCTCTTCCAAACGATTTAGAAGGGTGACCATGACAACCATATCAATCATACTAATGAATTGAACGATGATAATACAAACATCCATATCACATATCACAACACTAGACAATGGCAAAATGCGTCTGAACATTAATTAACTACACGATTGTATAACGGGAACAAGCAACTCTAGAGCTTCTGCTCAACTGAGTAGACAGGTACGTCTAAACAGTCAGCCAATTACTTGTTTGACGACGTTTCATTCTAAAGTTTTGCTATAAAGTCAGTCTCCTCTGAACACGGAATTGGAATCTCTTGCGGCATCTTTTAGCACGGTTCTCCTTGACTGGATTGTTACTTTAATTATCTTTTGGAAATCTTTGCTAACGTCGGGGCAGGATTCCGAGGAGAATTGTATCAAGTTAGAGACAGTTTTAATCGTCCGTACATATGCAGTGATATATTATGGCAGACATCAATAAGACCTTGCAGGAACACTTGTATGAACCGAATCATCCAGCCTACAATGCACTTATAGTTATTGTGATGACCCTGCTTGCTTTTATCACTACCATCGGGAATTTTATAGTTCTTGCAACGTTCCTGAAATCTGAAAGTCTCCGAAGGCCGACCTACTACTTGCTTTCCAGTTTGGCATTCGTAGACTTTTTATCTGGTGTAATCACCACCCCCTTGGGAATTTTCCAGAGGCTTGTGCTCATTGAACTAACATGTGTCGTTAAATATTCAAAGTACTTTTTTGGCCCGAGCATTATTTTCTCTGCAAATTCGATGCTTCACATTGTGATGGTGATGTTGGATCGCTACATCGCGGTAAATAGGCCCTTTCAGTACGAGGCACTAGTTACGCCGCAGCGAATTGCTGTCGGAGTGGCCATCAGCTGGACATTAAGTATCTCCTACTTTATTGTCCACGCGGTAACAGCAGATGGTTCAATCAGTATTTCTTTCTACTGTTCGTTTATTGATGCTGAATTTGATTCAATATTTCGAGCCGGAATGTTTGTCATATCCCTATCAATTTTGGCATCAGCCGTAACTCTTGTTATCCTGAACTTCGCCATTTCTCGCAGAGCCATGCGACACGCCCCCAGTATTTCTCGCGTGAAATCATCTCAAACTGTTCTTATCATCACTGTCAGTTTCGTCATTTCATATATGCCAATGAGCATTCTGTATATTGTTTTGGCAGTGTACGGCAGGGAGGCAGTGCATCTTTACAGTCGACAGCTCGACGACGTCTTATCGTTCGTACTTCTTTGCTCATCTGCAATCATTCCAGTGGTGTACTGCTATCGTAATCGCACATTTCGTGAAAAGGCTCTGAGATATTTCAAAGACAAGTCAGTGTGGAAGAAACTTTGTTCCAAGGAAGCCACTTTCAAATGAAAAGATACCTAAATGATCCACAGATAATAATTTTGACAGCAGGTTTCCTCATTCGGTGGACGGAGTACAATTTCCGATGGTCAAAGAAAAACGAGTGCGCATGTGATATGCGCATTAAATGACAAGTGCGCAACTGCTTTGCGCATTATTTCTTGTGCACATCAGATGCACTCTCTTTTCCCATCGTCCACAAGCTCCCGTCCACCAATTTCGAAAGCACATGTCTGACAAGAACTCAACGACGACGACTAAAAAATTGTTCTGTCGCAACTGACATGGCTACGTTTTTTCTTCGAGGAAATGAAATTAGATTTAACATTGACCATCCATAATATTTTGATTTGTATATATTAAAAAAAAACTGCTGCAAGGTTAACTTTTCCCATCGAACATTGACGCTGCTAACCTAAGGTTAGAATACTCATTTTGCGAGCTAAAATCTGACATTGTAAGAATTTTGTATTATAAAAGAGTATCAATGATTACGACAGTACCATTAAGCTTAAAATTAGACTGTAATTATAAGTATTTATGAAATTATAACGATGTTTAAATAAAAAGGCCCACATGATCATTTTCGAATCAGATATAGTAAAGCAAACGGTGTGATTTCAAATTGACCGTTAGGATCTGTGTCGACTGCGGGCACAGACCAATGGACTTTGAATTTCGTAACTGCGACAATAATACCTCTGTGATCAAGATAACTTATGTCGGTAAGCTCCCTCAACCTTTTTAAATATAGTGATCTTTGACCGCAGATTTTGGATTAATTTTGCATCAATGCAAAGTGCGGAATACCTGAGCAGAGTACATGTGTGTTTGAAGACTATAGTCTGTGTATGCTGACTATTGTAAAAGAGTCTGACAACATGTATGTGGCGAGTACCTGTCTGTATTACAAGTAATGGTGCACACACAGTGACCTACCTTGCAGCTTACTTGCTTAGATTGCACTGTATCACTGACCAGAAAAGACGAATGGAAGGTGGAATTTCGTTTTAACTGAATGATCTAGACTATTAAAAGCCTAGATATTTTATAGGCGGTGCGGTTAGAGCATGGAATGACTCCCCCGACGAGTTTGGGATATAATTGTAATCCATGCAAAGTAGTTTCGAGCTGAGTAGTCACTGAGTAGTCACTCACTGAACAAGATGAAAGACTGCAAGGTATGGAGCAAGACTTCAATGTGTGAATAGATGAAGTGGTATAGCGTGGGGCGCATGCCATAGGCCAGTACAAGCAAAAACAAATACAACTATGAATCAGCTTGACTTCAGTGTGAGCAGAAGAGAATAAAGACCTGGGACAAAGTAAACAACCTCCATTTAAGCATTAACATCTTAAAGAACACAAAAGAAATTTTCATCCTTCTTATCATGTGGAAATGTTGAACAAGTGTGGCAACTGGGACTTTCTATGGTGATCATAAATGTACTTGTCTATTTTATCCATAACACGATTCTAACTATTTTCGAAAAAGTCAAACGCAAATTCATTGGTCCTCTTTGTAGCGCTAATCAAATCGGAACCGGCTTGCGATTGTTGTGTCCA
>BQKZ01004844.1:32275-48282 GCA_036244855.1 Temnopleurus reevesii | reverse complement strand
GCCGACTTAGGAGGTGCATCAGTTTTGATAGGTCCTATAGCCTTCATGATATCAGCCTTTACGTCAAAGTCATCAGAATCCTTTCTGCTCTTAGCTTTTTCCTCCTCAGGATCTGAATCACCCTGTTAACATACATCATGAGGAAAATATACATAAATAAATGGCCTAGGAATTATAAACAAAAGTTCTGGCACTTGCTTTTCAACCAGAGGGTCTCAGTAATAATAATAATAATAATAATAATAATAATAATAATAATAATAATAATAATAATATAAATAATAATAATAGATGCAATTTATAATGTGCCAAATCTATCCTGCTGAATGCTCAAGGCGCAGGGTAATAATACAACAGAACGCTAAGAAACACTTTGTATCAAGCGCTATATAAACTTTACTATAATTATTATTACTATTTTGAACTTCTAATGAAGAGGTTATTCGATACAGAAGCTGTTGATTTTGATTCATTATCAATCTTGATTTAATAAAATTCATGTCTTCATTTTTCATAAAATGTGAAATAAATCTGAAAAATCTGAATGAAATTTGAAAAAAAAATGCGCAAAAACATTACTCTTTATATTAAAAACACATGATAAGAGAAACATTTGACGCAGCAAAAAATATCTGAACCTACCTCAGCTCCCACTCTCTCCTCCTGAGCAATTAGTCTTGGACTCATATCATCTCTCGGCTCGGGGGAAGAGTCTGGACTGGTATCATCTGTGTCATCAGATACAACATTACCTAATTGTAAAAACAAAATGAAATGTGCAATTACATGTACTAAGAGATACATGATATCTACATGGAGACTCATCAATTGTTCCCTCTTTTTTAGCACGAGATAAATGATTTCTAGCAAAACTTGTCCATACTTTTCAACTATTTTTTTTGGAGAAAGGCATGAATAATAATAAAATAAAGCCATTCATCTGTGAGGAAAAACATGAGCTAATATACATGTGCATAGAGTAATTAATAAGTGTTGCACCATGATTGATCTGACTCTTATCTTTCAATCAGACGGTTGTGGGTTCAACACCCACTCATGGAATCAGAACAAACAAAGTGAATAACAATATGTTTAAAAAACACTGACGCATGCATCTGTTCTATTCCTTTGGCAGGAAATTTATCAACACCAGCTACTATTTGGGCACCGATAAATAAAAAAAACGTCTTGTGGTTGGCTTAGCAGTGCGCATCTACAAGGCGACTTGCTATGAATCGAATGACCGGGTAATGATAATATGAGCGCTTTTGTCAATTCCAATTGGAACAGGTTCAGCGCTATATCGCTTATTATTATTTTCTTATTATTCTTCTAAGGGGAGAAGCAAACTAAAACATACCTTCTTTTTTGACAGGAGAATATCGTCTTCCTCTCCTATTCTCAAATTTCTCAGTGAGTTTTCTGGATTCTGATAGTAGTTTAGCATTGAGGGCTTGGTCTGCCGGTGACATAGACGATACATCTATCTCAGCAGTAGTGAGATCTATCATGTCACCATTACTTGCTGCAAGAATAATAATAATGATAATAATAATTTAATTTCTATAGCCCTTTTTCCGGAGGATACAAAGCGCTACTTAAAAATACATACATTCAGCTACATTAGGAATTATAAAGATGGGTTTTGAGGTAATGACAAACTGTTATCCTACCAATTACTTGTGTTATTTCTCAAACACTTGAGGAAGGGTTTATAAAGGCATATACCACAGTATGTTTTAGTTGATTACTGAATGACTTAAAACATATACACAGTGAGAACAAAATGCACTGTTTTATTGCAAGTTTTCGCTCAAACACAATAATCCCATTACGGCTATGAATAATCAATTACTTTTTAATACTTGCAGTAGAACAAATAATGACAAAAATACAACTTCAACTTTATATGTTTGCATTCAAACACATATTCCCTAAACAAAACAAAATGGAAAAAATTGAATAACTTTACTTCTTTCTGTAAAAATCATCAAGACAATACATTTTACACATTAACAGTTTTGAGATATAATTGTAAACATATTAAAAGTCTGCGTAGGCAAATGTTTAGAGACACTTGCATTGAATAAAGCAATCCCAACTCCCATGGACAGAATTCATTGTGTTTAAGACTGAGAAATTAAGATCTTCTGTCTGTTCCCAGGGCTATGAGCAAGGAATTAAGCCTAAAACACATGACCTTTGCTTGGGTGAACTGCGAATTAAAAAGTTGAAACAGAGAATCATCAGAACTTCATGTTAGATCACTTTGTTCCATGATAGTATTAAGCCTCCCTAAAATGTAAAAATTGTGCGGTTCATCACTTTTTAATAACATCCATTTCAATATTGTCATTTTTTTTCTCTCCAGAAACTATTCAAAGCCCACTGAGACCTTTCTCAAAGGTATAATGCACTACAAAAAAAGTCTGTCTTATCATCTATTATGAAGTATCATTGCATGGGCAGACATACCTTGTATAACACCTGAATACTTCTTCTCCCTTTCTAACGATCGTCTTTGCCTCATGGTAGACTTCTCTGCATTTAGCACAGTTTCTCTGGAAAAAAATAATAAACAAACAAACATTATGTACAGGTAGTAAAATCAACATACAACATACAGCATATTAAAGGTTAACCTACAAGAATGAATATGTATCCATATGATGAGCAATGCAAGCCAAACAATATCAAATTGCTTATGACGATCAATCAATTGCATTGTCTTTATATCCAAATAAAAGTTTTAAGAAGATCACCAGTACAAAAACAAGGTAGAAAATATACCGAAGATGCAATAAAATGTGGAGACAACTAAGGAGAATAACTAATTAGATACTGCCACAGACATAAACCCTGACATTGAAACAGTCTCTTTCTGAGAAAGTTTGAATGAAATTTTTTACAAGACCATGTACACGGATCTGCCTTTTATATTAGATGCATATATCCATGGTGTACAGTTATTAACAAACAAATTACTAAAATACTGACAACATAAATATGTTGTTGTCAACTTTATGCAATCGTTACTGTAAATCACAACACTTAATAAACACAAACACTGACCTCAAAACATAAATAAAAAATACAATATACTCAAGTACCTGTATGTTGTTAATACTGCATAATATAAAATAATTGTATTCCCAATATACTCCAATGGTATTACACTGTGTACTCCCAATACAGGATACATACACTGCAGCATAAGCAAACAATGCATAGCATAACAGAAACCACCAGCATAAAACGAAATCAAAATAAAAATGCTCTCAACCATGGATAGTTTCTCCATAAATCCTTTTTCTCAATAGAATAAAGGCAAGGAGATATCCTTCACAAACCACATTCCAATCATTTGAATAAGTCACAACTTCACAATATTGCATGCTGTTTTGTTGAGTATCATTGGCAACAAACATAATACAGTGTATGCAGTCAAACCTGTCTACAGAGGCCACCCCAAAGGAAAAAGAAAAAGTGGCCCCTGTAGACAGGTGGCCTCTATAGACAGGTTCTATAACATGCATTTTCACCTGGAGGGAATCGACTTAAGTGGCCACTGTAGACAGGTGGCCTCTATAGACAGGTTCTATAACATGCATTTTCACCTGGAGTGAATCAATTGAAGTGGCCACTATACACAGGTGGTCACTATAGGCAGTGGCCACTATAGACAGGTTTCACTGTATTTCTAAAATTGTCTCTCTATGATATTAGTAGCAAGTGTAAAGCTAAGGGCCTGTAACATATAAGAAATGTTAGAAATTGAAAATTAATCACATCTCTAAGGTACATCTTTTGCCAATACAATTCACATTTCTCGTATTTTATAATTGCATGGTTTACGTTACAGGCCAAGGATCTGTCTATAATCAGTAATGAATTCATTCCATATTATAATAAAAGCAATAAGAAATTCTTCTCAAACCACATTCAAATTATTTGATTTAATTGTGACTAAGCAGGAAATCCACAAAAATTTGTTTTCCAGCACTCTATCTCAAGGATCTGAAATATCCTATTTTGTTCTTTTGCTATTGAAAGATTTTACTAATTAGGATAAAATCTTTGTGGAGTTGGCAGATCTGTAATAGCTGTTTTAAGAGGTCACTATAGAGCAGCTTGAAGAAGATTCTAATCAGTGCCATTATTATTCCCAAAATTATGGTATGTGGGTGCAAAGATCACTCTGAACAAATACTATAAAAAACACAATGTCCAAATATACTGGCAATTACGAAAAATAAAAACAATTGCTTCAGTGCCCCAACATATTATTTTATATACTGTTAGTTGGTCACTATTTGTTGTTGTTTTATTCTTTAGAATAAATGTAGAAAAAATATCAAGATAAGCTAGAAGGGAGTGAAAAGAAAATGAACATCTGAAAATTAATTTTTAGGTTGCATTTCACTAGACTTGTTTTTCTATGATTCAAAGTAGATTATTCAATTTGAGTGAAAACGAACAAATTGAGGGCAACTATACAATTGCGTATCTCCTTTTTTTTTGGGGGGGGGGGGGCAAAACAGATTTATGAAACACAACCAAGGAGAGATCCACATGAGATCGGCATTGAGGCCAGACAGTTGGTCACAAAAGAGTGGCCTTTGATGGCCTAGGATCAATTTATGCTCTTCGAATGTATAACCTTTCAATGTCAGCTGGCATTCAATGAGGGGTGATATCAAACAAAGTCACAAAATATAATGTAAGGATGCCCTAAAATGCTCTTTTTGAAAAAAAGCATTGGTTGGTTGGAAAAAGTTTTTTTTACTATTAAAAAGTGAACACAATTCATTAAGACTAAAGCCTGGAAAGGAGTGAAAAGCCAATGATCAGCTGAAAATTACTTTCAGGTTGTATTAAAAAACATTAAAATAACAAAATTAAAAACAAATAGTTCCGGTCAGGTCCTTTTGAGAGAGTCGACCAGTTGAGGTCATCCTATTCCCCCTCTCCCCCGCCCAAGAGACAGCCCCCTTACTGTAGGAAGATTACAATAAGGATGCACAGCTGGTCTGGACAATTGAACAAGGTGGATAAAGCCCTAATCTCCTCAAAGGGATATCCCCAGTGGTAGATTAGTGTCCCCATGCAAGCTATTGTGACAAGATTATACCTTGACAATAGATGAAGGTATCGTGCTTTGCAAAGGAAACTTGTGTACCATGCTTAGGGTAGAACCTGTTCACTTTAGACAAGTGCAAAAAGAGTGACTAACAAAGTGTTGGACTTGTTTTTAAAGAGATGTAGGTACATGCATGTAAAATGCATGAGAGATTTATGGACCAAATTCCCTGTTATGTCTTTGTAATTGATTCAACAAAGATGTATTAACAAAATAAACTATCCAATTGTGATAAAGGTCACCCAGCGGAATTATTCACAATTTTTCAAACACATTGGATTCACATAGAACCTTATCGCTAGGGCGCTCCGGTGGTCTAGTGGTTATGACACTGGTCTAGTCATCCAGAGGTCGTGGGTTTGAGTCCCACCCGGTACAGCCTATGAATTTTTTTTTCATAGCCTCCGGGTAGCTTAACACAGCAGTCTTGCGTGTGCACCCCTTTGTGGGCCGTTGGCGACAATATTGAATAAATTATATCTATCATACATAGAAATGCGCAGATAGCTATTGAAATTTTGCATTTCTACATGTACATAAAATGCTTTATTGCATCACCTATCCACAAATAACAATTTCCATACTAGCATTTTGGAAATTATTTTGGAAATCTTCTGAAGAATCTTCAGTTACAGTGAAATAGTGCATTTCCAGATGAGTGATTGTGGTTCAAAACACCAAAGCACAAGTCTCATACCACTCAAGATTAAAAAAATGTGACTTAGTAATTAAATGAAATTATGAAAACATTATCAGTGACAAGGAATGATTACAAAGAAAAAAACAAGGAAAAAGGGAGTTATCAGAGCTTCTACCATTATCCATTTTATCAACACACATGTAATATTCCTTACCTGTTCTTGCTGGGGCTGAACTTTAATATGTCATTATTGGAGTTTTCATCAAGGCATACTGGTAGGGCCTGAGCCATCTTCTCTCTGGGTTACATAAAAACAAAGACAGAAAGAGAGGAATAATAAGATTAAATTCACTGCTGATCATCAAAGTGATCTTGTTATAAGAAAGAATCTTATCAAGATATTTTTAGTGCTTTGAAATTAAGTACATTCACTTCTGAAATAGAACAAATAATGCCCCCAAATGCTTTAATAAAATCAAAACAAAAAAGAGAAAAAAAATGAATGGAAGCTGGTATCCTCATCATTATTCGGATGAATAAAAAAACACAAAAAAATTAACACAAAAAAAACAAAACATAAACAAAGTCTTTCTAAGCCAACTTGAATTAACACTAATTTACAGGAATGATAAGGAGTATCATAATAATGAATTAAAGAAAATATGATTTTCAGAAGGTACATGTACACATTATTAGGTCCATTTAATTACTCTATATGGAAACTAAAATATAAACCTAAATTACATTGCAAAGTACCTCGAGTTCAGCACTGTAGAAACTAGAGAAAGTCATTATAGAAATGAGTATAATAGATACAAATCAAACTAGCTGTACCTGCTTGCAACGATGGGTTTGAAAGTCAACGTCTCCACGTTTGGTGTCTCTCCTTCCTGCTTGCAAAAGACCAATGGTGATGAACGAGCACTGACGAACAGGGGTGAATCTGCGCTGATGTCAGAGTCCCAGTCCTCAGCGATCAGGTGTGCTGGCAAGACAGAGGGCGCTAGATAGTTTGATGAGGAGGTGGAGCTTGTCTTGGGGAGGGCTTGATGATCAGGTACGGGTACCGTGAGGTCAAAGGTGAAAGATGATTCTGAGGTAGTCGGGTTTGGCAAGGTTTGTGTCGCAATGGTGTTCACAGCGACTGGTTTATAATTAGGAGTAGGTTCCGTCTGCGAGGACGAGCTTTCTGTCAGTGCCTCCTTTTTCTTGATTATGTTAACTTCATTTTCTAAAGGCACAGCTGTATGAACCTCATCTTCATTGTCTGTCTGTGAGTGAGCTTCTTCAAGTACAACATTTGCAGATATTCCTATGCTGCATGTGGTGAGTTCCTTGTCTGAAGGCACTGTTGCATCTACACCAACTGAATTGTCTGTCTGTGATTGAGCCTCTGTAAGTACAACACTTGCTGATACTCCTCTACTGCATGTGCTTGTTCCCTGGATGCAATTTGTGCTTGTGGCCTTTGAGATCTGATTCATCAAGCAAGCAACATCCACGTCGGTCTGTGTTCCAGCTGCATTGAAAACATGGACTAATGAGTCAGTCTGGATGGAAGCATTGCAGGATGTCTTCTCCTGTTCATTCAGTTCAGACAATTTCCGTCTCTCACCATACTCGTCTTCCGTTTGCGAACTACAATCCACAAGAGACCTCAACGCCTCATTCTTAAATAAACCCTCAAAATTGTCCGGGACTGCGCCAGATCTACTGAACAGGTCATCTAGATTTTCCGAGAGGTTGGTGGTACTGTCACCATCCCCTGAGAGAAGGCCGAGAGGATCAAAGGCACTGAAGATCTTAGGGTAGATGGTCTCAGGAAAGATCTGCGGTTGATTCGGTGTCAGCTGGCAACCACAGCGAGGACACAGGTTGGTTGTTCTGGACAGGAATGTTGATCTGTCTGCACTAGACCCAGGATGGACTGGCTGAGGGAAGACATCTAGAGCTAAGGCATCTAAAATGGGAAAACAAGACAGTAAAACAAACAAAGAATGATAACATCAAAGCTGTCAATCTTCTACACTGTTGATGCAATGTACAAGTATCTTTATGTAAACTTTGGGTTGTCATTAGAAAGTTGCAATTGATCGCAAATTAAATGGGAATCAGTTGCTAATTGGAATATTCATTTTTATTTGATCACGGTATGTGTCTCCAACAAAATACACTTGACATAATGATTTTGATTGGCATGTATCGGTCAACTGCAACTTACGATTTATTACAACTTTCTAGGCCCATTCCCAAATAGTGTTTCCCTTTATAGATGAATTACTACACAAAAAATTCTCATGCTGTCTTCCACAAAGAGCATTTGGGTCAGCTTTTCGGCAATTCATATTCCAATTTCTATCCTCTTTGAGATGATTGGTACAAGTATAGGGGTATGTAAATAATTTTTTTATGATGGCAGTTGTACTACAAAGCACAATATAATATGAGAATTCAAACTTCTATCAGTTGACTTTTCAGCAAGCCTCTGTAGTATTTTACATAAGTGCTAAACTTGCATGCCTATGGGGGTGTTGCTCAAAGGTTGCAATTGATCGCAGTTTGCAGTTGATCGGAATACGCCAATCAAAATTATTATTTCATGCGCGTCTTGGTAAATGCGCACACCGCGCGCGAATAAAAATGCGCGTTACAATGTCGAAAGTTGCAGTTGATTTGCAGTTGATTCTGAGCAACACCCCCTTAGAAAGTTAATAGGAATAACTCATCCTCTTACACAAGCAACACACTTTCTTGATGCAATGGAAGAACTCTACAAAATGCTTACCAATAACTTTTGAGATAGGGTTGTACTGAGGAAACAGAACGGGCTTTGAAGGGACAGGGCTTCGTCCAATACTTGCTTCTGTCCTATATCCCGACTCAAGGAGAGGTTCTATGGAATCATTATCAGGTACATCTTCCTCTGATGAAAAATCATCCTGCAAGAAAGAGAACAAATTTTAAACATGAGTGTTTTGTAACCAGAGAAGTTTGGAGAAAGGGATAAGAAGAAGATGGTTTGAAGGAATAGGACTATGCAAAATACTTGCTTCTGTCCTATATCCCGACTCCAGAAGAGGTTCTATGGAATCATTATCAGGTACATCTTCCTCTGATGAAAAATCATCCTGTAAGTAAAAATAATATAGGAGCATGAGCATTTTGCAACCAGAGAAGTTTGGAGATAGGGTTGAAGCAGAAGGGACTTTGAAGGAACATGGCCATATGCATTACTTGGTTTTATCCTGACTCAAGGAGAGGCTCTATGGAATCATTATCAGGTACATCTAATTCTTCCTCTGATGAAAAATCATCCTGCAATATTAAAATCAAATATATATAATAAAGCATGAGCAATTTGCAACAAAAAAAGTTTGGAGGTAGGGAAAATGCAAAAGGGTATTGAAGGGACAGGGCTATAAAATTTATTCTGTCCTGTATCCCGACTCAAGGAGAGGTTCTATGGAATCATTATCTTCCTTTGATGAAAACTCATCCTGCAAGAAAAAAATAGGAGTATTAAAGCTTTTTACAACAAGAAAAGTTTGAAGATAGGGTTAAAGTAGAAGATGGTTTGAAGGAATAGGAATATGTAAAATACTTGCTTCTGTCTTGTATCCAGATTCAAGGAGATACTCTATCAAATCATTGTCTAGGATATCTTCATCTATAAATTCAAATCTGATCCTACAACAGCTGGAATATCAGTGTGAGTAAGGGAACAAACAGAGAATACACAGAACTTTGGAGATGGGTTAGATCCAGAATGAAGTTTAAACTGCTCTCCCTAGCCAATCAATGTCTTTGTCAGTAATAGCATCCATATATCTCACAGAAGTGCGCATTCAATATAGACCTGAGAGATCATTACAATCTAGTAAAAGATCAATGTTAGCAGTACCTAAAACTGCAACAAAATACAGCGAGAGATCATTCTCACATGCCGCATCTATTGTATTACATATGAAAAATTCAAAAGCAACCTAAAAACATACCTCTTAAAGACAAAACAATCTATTGATAATCCCAGTTCATCTGACTTTCGCATAATTGTTTTATGCACTACTGTATATGAAAGTATTTCATTATTATTATCATTATTATCAAAGAAACAGAACAACTGGTCAGGGCTTGGTACAAAGGGTCTTATCCTTTACTCGAATTCCAAGAAAGGGACTCTTGACTAATTCAGGAATCTTCATCAGATGACAGCTCATCCTAAAAGATATGGAACATTCTTGTACAACATCTGTCGAATGCGTATAAGTCGGTACCATACTGCATACCCTTATCAACACTGCAGGAGGGGGAGGGGGGGAGGTGTTTTACTTATGACCCCTCATTATTTTAGTCTAAAAAACAAAGAGCTTGAACTTTCATTTTTATTGATTTTTTTTATATTAAATTGATGACTACCGGGTATGGGGAAGAATTGTTGAAAAAATATAACCATTAAAATCTGCAAATACCATACATGGCCAAAATATATAGATTGTCTACAAGCCCAGTGAGTGAAATCCAGTGACCTATGGAATTGAGATGTAGAAGGAAGATCATGAGAAAATGGGTCACAAATGACCTAAATGTCAAATTACACATTTAGTCTAGGTAATAAACCCATCTACATGTACATGTGTACCTATCAAGNTATCCTTTACTCGAATTCCAAGAAAGGGACTCTTGACTAATTCAGGAATCTTCATCAGATGACAGCTCATCCTAAAAGATATGGAACATTCTTGTACAACATCTGTCGAATGCGTATAAGTCGGTACCATACTGCATACCCTTATCAACACTGCAGGAGGGGGGGGGGGGGGCGTTTTACTTATGCCCCCTTTAATATTAGTTTAGTCTGAAAAACAAAAAGCTTGCACTTTTCTTTTGTTTATGATATTTTGTTTTTGCTTTGGATAACAAATTTATGATTACCTGGTATGAGGAAGAATTGGTTGAAAATATAATCATTAAAATCTGCATATATACCATAATTGGTCAAAAACAAAAAGATTGTCTACAAACCCAGTGAAGAAAATCTAGTGAACTATGGAACGATGGAAGGAGATGTACAAGGAAGATCATGAGAAAATGGGTCACAAATGACCTAAATGTCAAATTACACATTTAGTCTAGGTAATAAACCCATCTACATGTACATGTGTACCTATCAAGTCAAGAATACTCTTGAATAGTAATAGGGAAACTCCCAAAAGGAAAGTAAACAAACTCAAGAAACAATTTACAACCAGAAGTTTTACCTCTTAACAGCTTCAAAGTCTCCAAACATTATCGAAAATTATTCCTCCATAAATATATCCCAAGCAAACTTGTAAACTCCGCTAAAAACTGTGCTTTTACACTGATCGTATACATTTATAAACATGTACATTGTACCTCTGTTTTGGGTCCTAATATCCTCGCATGCACGTGCATGGTTGATTGACTCGCATTCAGACTCTCCTAACTTGGGGACAATAGAAACCGCCCACAACTCCCGGCCATTGTGACTTCTTGGAAGTTAAAGACCTTTCGATTAGGCTCGTCTGACCCCATTGTTGTGAAGTCACGATCACAGAATGGAGAAAGAACATAGCCCGGGGAGGGGAGATATGTCATTTGTAAGGGGCAAAGGAAACATATCCATGCAAACAATCAAAGTTATGCAGATTTGATTGAGTGGAACCCATTGCCCTATGTCATCAAGTGGCTATAAAACAATCTACACCTCAATTTACAGCTCAAAGGCAGAAGTCATAAAGACAGTCCAAGTTTAGCAATGCATATTCTGTAACTAATAATAAAGAAGAGCAAAATGGAGCATAAAATGCAGCCCCCATTTTATTAAAATCAAAAGCTGTCCTAATATGTGCAATTCATCTCTCTCCAAACTGATATTGAGGTACATAAACTCATCTTATTTGATACAAGTCAAATTATAAAAAATCCTACCTGCATGAAATATTTTTCTCTGTAAAATAAAGAGCTTTACACTATTCGTGCATTTATTTCTTGGTACAGCATGAAAACAGATGAAACTCACAGAGCCCAACCTGAGAAGGGGCATCACTTATAGAAGCTGTAGCTACAGGATGGTGACTCAGTCATATTATAGCCCAACAGGAACAAAACAGACACAATGTCCCAAGACAATAGAACAAGAATAGAAGTCGTCTATACCAAAAGTGTTTCAGATGAATGTATACTGTACTACTGTAAAATAAAGAGCATTAAACTGTTTGTGCATGTATTTCTTGGTACAGCATGAAAACAGATGAAATTCACAGAGTCCAATCTGAGAAGGGACAGAAGCGGTACAGGATGATGATTCAGTCATATTGTAGCCCAACAGGAACAAAACACACACAAAACAGACAATAGGACAAGAATAGAAGTCCTCTATACAAAAAGAGTTCCAGATGTATGAATTTATACCACTTACATATTAGGAGTCACAAATTCATACTTGACTACAAGAAGCAGGGATTCAGTCATATTACAGTCCATTAGGAACAAAACACACACAATGTCCCAAGACAATAGAACAAGAATAAAGGTCATCTATACCAAAAGTGTTTCAGATGAATTTATACTGTACTACTGTACATGTTCAGAGTCACAAATTCCTCCTGGGATACAAACCACGCAAGAGGGAAGCAGGTTAATGACTCAGTCACACTGTACAGGAACCACAACAGACCCAATGTCCTGNAGAAATTTATCCACACTGTGCTGCACTCAACCCAGGTGAGGTGAATGGGTACCGGTAGGAAGATATTCCTTGAATGCAGTGAGCGCCAAATGGTAGCCATGCTATAGCCCGGTAATAATGCACAGAGCGCTTAGAAACACTTCGTATTATTAAAGCGCTATATCAAAAAGCAAACAGGTTGAAGTGGCAATGGGCAGGAATTGCTGCCCAGGTGAGGGTCAATCAATAGGAAAAAATCCTTGAATGCAGCTGGTATCAAATAATGTAACATTGCTATACAGTGTAGCCACGTAACACTATAAAGCTGTGCATAGTGTCAAAAGTTGATACAAAATCAAATTTGAGCTCTAATTACCTTCTCTGTATAGAAACAACAGAATATATTCCAATATCTGAACATTGAGCTTAAGATTCAGAACAACGTCATTGAAAAAAATAACCAAGAAGTATGTTGCATGCTCCATAAAAAAATTAGATTCCAAATAGAAGATCTATGGCGGCTGACGTGAAATGATAGACCAAATTAAATCTAATCATGCTCAATCACTGCCCATCCGTCAGGGTTAGCCACAGCCAAGAAATCAACATGTTTGTTTACCTCTTATTCACACATCAAACATGACTGACCTGTTCACACTCTGGCTTTGATCCTATCCATCTCAATTCAATTCAATTCAATTTTCAAAATAACATCCATGATTTTCCTTCAACAGCAAAAATATTTATCAATGATGTACAGTATCTACACTGTACAGCAATTTACAATTGTAGTCAAATTATCTGGGAAATTAGAACATAAGTCATTAAGGTAAACAAAGGAAAAGGGCACAGATCCAGAAGCGGAGATTGTGTTGGATGTGCCGACAAATACAACAGATTTAGGGACACAACAATTATTTCCACAATAGCTGAATGATTTCCACAGCAGAAGCCTTGAACTACAGTGGGGAGTACATATAACCTGAGAAAAGCATATCTGATGCATATGAATGCATGCATTTAAAAGGCTTACGTAAAATGCATATTTTGATGCATATTTGAATGCATCCATTGTCAGATTTTATGTAATCCCCACTGTACATATAAAATGGATAAGACCCACATCATTAAATCAGAAATATTGTGGGCTGATATCTATGTCAAAACATTGATATCCTGCAGCAAGAAATCCTGCTGCACACAACCCAGGTAAGGGAAGTCCAAGAAAAATCCTTGAAATTCTTGTAAACAAGCCAGCTAAAAATCTCATTCAGGACTGCTGGTAAAATGGGTGTGAACAGGCCCAATAATACAACACTCCTAAGCCAGGTGATCATGTTGATATTAACAGGATTGATAATGATAATCCATTTGCAAAAGTACATACATCTGTCAAGGACTTTTATCACCATGGAATCATGTACCTGTAGCTACATGTAATTTATCAAACTGCAATAGATAGATGATAGGAGAGAGAACAATACACAATCTGGTTTGAATTGCCTTTTCTGAAAATAAAACCATGGGATAGACTCCAACATCCCAATGATACCAAATTAAAAAAAAAAAAACATCTTGAGGATACTGCAGACAGATAAGTTGGTTATTCTCTCATCTTCTACAGTACATTGGGTATTAACACTCCTGTTGGTATTGCAAATTAAAGTTGTTGCTATGTCAGACAAGTCTCAGGTCAGCTCAGACAAGTCTCAGGTCAGCTCTCCACAGGTCAGCTCTTGACCGTAATACCTGAAAACATAAAATTAAAATCTTCAAAGAAAACCAGCCTATCGCATGCCCATGAACTTGGCCTTAAAATTTAAGAAATCAACCCCTGAAATGTATCTACCCAATCAAACCAGTCTGTGAGAAAGGGATTCAAATCAAGCAGTTTCTTGAGATAGAAATTGACACCTTGGTATGCGGCCAAAGGAATGTTGTTCCAAGATATTTAATGGTGCCATGATTTGAGGTTCAAAAGTTGGGAAAACTCGATACTGAATATGTTTTTTGAGTCAAGTAGTTAAAGAAAAATTGTACAGCTAATTACTCGTGTTGCACAATCATTTCAGACAATATTTATACTGTTATTTGTTGCAATTCATCAATTCATATTGCATTTGTCAATTTTGAATTCCTCTTTATCAGCAATTAAAACACAGACTGGTTAAAGCGATGGACCAGTTTTGGGAGGAGGGCGCTTCAGATATTTAACTTGTTTGCAAGCTGCAGTAAAATTATTACCATGATACAGTTTTTCAATAGTAAATTAGAGCATGTTCATAGTTTGTTTGAATGAAATCCACCTAGAAATGGCTTAATTATCGCAAAATAAAAGAACATGCTGCGGTCGTATTCCCGCAGAGAACATGCTTCACGTACACAAAATGAACGCGAACTCACGCAACGCAGACAATACCACCGATCGCACCGCCCATTTCAGGCCGACGCTCCCCCGTGCTAAAGCACTTAGCGCATGTCCTGAACAATGGCTGATTGACCTGTTCGATGTAAAATACACAGAATACGAGCAAAAATGTACTGCTAATATCCTACATAGATATATATTTAGGCATGTAAAGCAACTTGTGAATACATCAGCTCGTTTAACATCACTTTCTGCATCCCAGTCATTACAAATCTATACCTTTAAAAATTGGAGCATCTTTAGAGTCAAGGCTGTAAGAAAAGTCAATAAATTGCATACAAAAACCCCAAACTTTGTGCCAAAGCATTTTCACAAACCTTTTTTGGAAAATATAAAATATCCTTTTTATGAGAATATGTTGCTCCCCCACTGCATGACATTATCTGTAATCCTTCTCTACCCACATATTTGAAAGATGAATATGTTGAAAGTGTGGTGTTGAATAATAAAAGTGATTTATTTTCATTTCAGATGCCAGCATGTAGGAGACGAAGAAAATATTTCCACTGCAGTATTAATGGCAAGTGATGTATGTTTCTGAGTGGGGGTGTACAATTATTGTAAGGTGCCACATGTACCACAGGAGCCTGTAACAGGAAATACAGGTACATCAATCTTGCAATTAATTGCACACTTTAGTACATGATTTGCCAAGGAAAATTAATTGATATCAATCGTACAATTGACTGGAAATCTTCTATGGGGGTCATTAAGTTGCTGATGTGTAACATGGGGACATATGTGGTAATGGTACAAAGTTTTAATTTATTGAAATTCAACTGCAAATTGATTGCAAATTCAAACATACATTTCATTTTACACATGATCTGTGCTTCTATCAAGATGCGCATGAAACAGTGATTTTGATTGGTGCACAATAAACATCCCAATCTTTGTATCAGCACCTCCTTATTAGAGGCTTGTTTATATTAACCAGGAAATTGTTATACGCAATTAATGTTTTCTTCCTCAAGAAAAACATTTTTTCCCCGGCATGTAGCAATGCATACAAAATTGTGTGTAATTTTGTGAGACTATGGATGATTCATCCATTGTAATAGTCCCTTAACCCTAATCCCATTGGGATATTTCAGTCATCTCAGTTCATTGG
>BQKZ01004844.1:3214-26873 GCA_036244855.1 Temnopleurus reevesii | reverse complement strand
GGTTACAGGTCTGTATTTTGCTGAATGTTATCCATGATTATCAATCAGAGCGTGAAATCATTTTTATAATTGGTTAATGAAATCACTTGCTAGCAATTATCAAGATATCAGCTTTTAAAACAGAATCAGTTTCAGTTTATAGTACAGTGACAAAAACAATTAAATGTTTGAAGGTGACTTAAAAGGGTAGTTTCTCCAGGATGCCATTATAGATTACACCTAAGTTTCCAACTCGGTGAGAAGTGGAAATGGAAACTTTGATAATTCATTATCATTTAAACTGATTAACAGATTTTCCTTGAATTTCACTTCGTTCTTATTTCTTCATTTACTGAAAAAAGTGTTAGGAGGAAGGTTCCCCTTTAAAGATAGTATGAAGGCTCTTTAAGATCGTGATCTCCACTTGAAATCAAATTGAAAGAAAAGATGATCAGATGAATTATATCTAAAACAAAGGATTTCAGAAATGTGCCTACAGAATTCTCATGATCTTGAGGCGATATTTGTACTCAAAACCTTGATCTAAATAATACCACTTTACAATAAAATTTCCCTGTCTATGGGTCTAAATTGCCATTATCCATTGTAAGCAAATGAAAATTGAATAAAAAAATAGATGAATTATTGCGTCAACCAGGAAACATCAAGATAAACCTGAAAATTATGAATCCTCCCTTTTCATAAATGACTTGAAATCGTATCTTTCCAATGAATGATCACAAATTATTTCATTGCAAGCACATTCCCCCAAGAAACATTTTGTCCCCAATAAATAAACACCAGTATGAGCCCTGACTCCTCATTAACCAAAATAAGCCTTACTGGCTTCCCAAATGAAGTAAGAAAAAGAGGTTGATCATTCAACCAAAATCTTAATCATGACACACAAAAATATAACAATCAGGCTTCCAAATGAAAACAAAGAATTCCAAATGAAGTTCAGCACAAAGCATACATTTTGACTCCAAAATATGATGATCCAAATTGTACTCTTTTAATAATCCAAATAAAAAGGCAAACTAGGAACATTTGGTTACACCACTAGTTGTGCGAATCATATCAAACTTATGAAACATCCATCTTTCCCACGTTCTTACAGAATAATGAACAAAGTAGGAGAATGTCCCCTCCTATAGACTCCCATTCCCCATCTACAACCACCCATGTAAATCCTTGCATCACTTCACTGACAAAACCCAAGGGACCCAGTAATCAATGAGTATCGATTAGTTTGGTATCACGTATGACCGATCAATACAGTTTTTCATTGGAANCTGCCATTCAGGTATTGGAGAGCTCAAAGGCTGAATCGAAAGCTTGATACAAACAATAAAAACCATTGGGTCATTATGGACGCCTACTTCATATGCAGCGCCAAAAAGGGAAACAGAATATACAGAACACTCTCAAATAGTTTGAGGAAGGGATAAGATGTTATGTCCAGATAATCGTCTCTATATTGTACATTTACAGGCTGCTAATAAATCATACACATAGTCCCTATAAATAAAAACTGAAATAAATGAAAAAAAAATGCTTTTGATAATCAAACAGAAACTCTGTCATATCATAAAAAATGAAACAAAAATATTTTCCTTTCATTTTAGAAGAGAAATGGGGGGGGGGGGGGGGGTACAGGTCTGTGTTTTGCGTAATTCTATGTACATGCTTTATATCAATCAGAGCATTGAATCAGTTTTACATTGGTTAATGAAATCACCTGTTAGCAGTCAACCATTATCAAGCTTTTAAAAAAGAATCAGTTTCAGTGTTTATATGGGGAAAAGACACAAACAATAAGTATATAGGTGACTTTTGGTTATTGAAAGGAAGCTTCTCCAGCATGATGCCATTATAATTTACACCTAAGTTTCCAACTCGAGGAGAAGTGGAAATAGAAACTTCGATAATTCATTATCGTTTAAATTGATTATCAGATTTTCCTTGAATTGCAGTTTGTTGTTATGTTTCTTCATTAACTCAATAAAATGTCGGTAGGAAGAGTGTATATGAGGTCTCAGATCAAAACGAAATTGAAAGAAAAAGACAATTCATGAGATGAATTATCTCCAAAACACAACCACAATAGTTGCACACAAAAAAATTGAGAAGGCTTTCAAAAATGTGTCTACAGACAAACTCTCACGGTGTAATTAACGGCTACATTCATAATCAAAACCTTGATCTAAAAAATGCAACTTTAATACAGTAAATTTCACTGTCTATAGCTCTAAATGACTGTTATCCATGGTAAGCAAATGAAAATGGAATAACAGAATTTATGAATTACTGCTTCAACCAAGAAACAACTCCTGAATGTTACAAGTCCTCTCTAACCATATTTTGGCAATAAAAGAGGACAAATCCTTTCACTGCAAGTTCCACCAACAACATTTTGTCCAACACAAGAGCATAAGTTTTGTACACAAGTACATGTAATCATTAATCCACATGAAACAAAATAAACCCAAACAGGCTTCCAAAATGAAGTCAAAACGAAGGAGCATCCAAATGAAGAAACATAAATCACACATTATGACTTAAAATATGATCCTAAATATACTGTAATCCTTTAACAATCCAAATATAGAGGCAAACCAGAAACATTCGGTTACAACACTAGTCGTGCGAATCAAGTATCAAACTTAATAATATGAAACATCCATCTTTCCCACGTTCTTACAGAATAATGAACAAAGTAGGAGAATGTCCCCTCCTATAGACTCCCATTCCCCATCTACAACCANGAAAAAAAATGTTGAAAATGAGAAAAGGTGCTATCTTTAGATCCCCTGATCAATAACGGTCAATAGCCTGCCTATATTTAGAATATCTCGCTGGGGGTGGGGTATGGCATATATACCTGCTTAAAGTTCACATTTTGTTAGCCTATTGAGATTGCAACACAAAAGTTACCCCCCTCCACACTTATCCCCCCCCCCTCCCGAATTTTTTTTTTTGAAAATGAGAAAAGGTGCTATCTTTAGATCCCCTAATCAATAACGGTCAATAGCCTGCCTATATTTAGAATATCTCGCTGGGCATGGGGTCGATGTAAATGACCTCTATCTATGGTATATGTACCAGTCGACTCAAGTTCAAATCTTATTACCAGATGTACCATGTTATCATGTTTATATAAGAAAATTGTGAATATACAGTGTATATGTTTATATTTATGACAATCTATTATTAATTAAAATGATAAAATCTTAATATAAGACTCAATTGTTATAGTACATGAAAAATTATTCAGTTTCATAAAAATGGAAATATAAAAATTTTTGTTAAATTTCTTTGAAAATCTGAACATTTTGAGTTTTTTTTTTCATTAGGTATTTATTCTCATCCATGGATAAAGGATGAATGGTGAACGAGCCATTATCTTATCACAAGTGTCACCAAATGTGGATATTTGTATAGTGATTTTGGCATTATTTTCATCACTTTTTATATTATCAAAAATTCTGCATTTTCTCTTTCCTCTTAAATTTTTCTTAAACTTTTTGGGTCTTTTTTTACTAGATTTATGTTCTGCTGTTCATAAATAAATATTTTGGCTGGTCTAACCCTTTAATTTTGAAAAAAAAAATAACCATATGAGTTCCTCATCCGAATTTTTATAGGATTTTGAGGTTTCATGGCTTCAAACTGAGCCATTTTCAGCAAAATTACCCATTATTATATGAGGCTCGTCGCGACAAAAGGGCCCTTAAGCTGTTTACGCGTACGCGGTATAACTCTGCGCGGTAGCGTGACGTCACAATGAGCTGAACAGGAGAATGGAAAAAGCTAGGTTTAGTACCCAGGCGTAATGCTAAATAAATCTCAGAACATTGCGGTAGAAATAAGAAACCTGTAACGGTACACATGCTGCTTCTTTATGTTAATTATAATCATACTCACAACCGTGTAAACTGTATTCAAATAAACTTTTGTGCCAGGAGCGTTAAAATAACGGAGAAAAAAAGATGAGAAATAGTTGAGGAGGGGAAATCATTTGAGTGTTCCAAGCATGAGAATTGTTAGATCTATACCCTCACTTTATAAACAACATGATAAAACGGTCATGATTTTGATGTCGCCTTTGTTTCAAGACCTACATTTCCTAATCCCAATTTCCCGCAGATATTATCAATAGTATTATTGATATCTGTATTATTGTCGTTCATGTCATTACCATCATCATTTCCAGTGTTTGTATAATATCATTATGATTATCGTTGTTACTGTATATCTTTTTGGAGAGGGCTAGGAAATTCAGGGAAGAGAATTACAAAATAGTTTTGATCCAAACTGCGAATGCTAATCTTTCTCATCATCGAACTGTATCCGTTAAAATTAGCTCTCCAGCTCTTCATGGAGAAACGGAGAGAGAGAGAGAGAGAGGGAGAGGATGCAGAGGCTTACTTTTCTAATCCGAAATTAAGGCAAAAAAGGCGGCGATGTCGGGAGTTATTTGAGGTTTCCACAATTAAACCGAATAAAATATGAAACAAATAACTATTAAGAAATTTTCTCGCTCAGTTTTTTTCTCGTAACTTTGAAACGGATTGCACAAATGAGTGAAGCAAAGAAGTTGATTTTGGCATTGTTAAAAGGAAAGTCTACCTCAAAAAATTCTGTCTTCAACAGGAGCAGAAAAATCAAATGAACAGAACAATAAAGGTTAGAGAAAAAATCGGATAGCTAATGAGAACTCCTGATAAATGATTTTTTTTTTCATTAGACTCTTATGCGCCGTAATATGCGTAGCATTTTGTTTGTTGACGAATGAACTCGTCTTTCAAATCATTACAATTTTTTTTATTTTGATAAACAGTTTTATATTCATCGAACTGGGAAAACATTATTTGAATAAAAACGATGTTTACAAGATGATCAAAGTTCTTTGCAAATTAACTAAAATGTTTAATGATTTTTAATGCATATTTATTTTGGTAAAACGATCTCACGAGAGGTATGGGAAATATTTTGATGATAGTGAGTGAACTCGTAACAATGTAAACATTTTCTTCGTAACTGAACATTNTGTCTGTTGACATTCTTTTCATTCAACTTCAGAAACATGTTACATTCAGATAGCGGTGGAGCATTCATGAAGATGTATAATTATTGGGTCTAATGGAGGAAAACACAAACAATTACTTAATCATGTTGAAACACAAATGATTCATTTAGCATGGGAAAAGATTCTATCTTTGGATCCTTGGATCAATAATGGTCAATATCTAGCCTATATTCAGAATATCTCGCTGGGCATGGGGTCGATGTAAATGACCTCTATCTATGGTATATGTACCAGCCGATTTAAGTTCAAATCTTGTTTGCCAATGTTGCGAAAGTCACCTCCCTCCACAATTATCCCCCCTCCCGATTTTTTTTTTTGAAAAAGAGAAAAGGTGCTATCTTTATATCCCCTGATCAATAATGGTCAATAGCCTGCCTATATTTAGAATATCTCGCTGGGCATGGGGTCGATGTAAATGACCTCTATCTATGGTATATGTACCAGCCGATTTAAGTTCAAATCGTGTTTGCCAATGTTGCGAAAGTCACCTTCCTCCACACTTATCCCCCCCTCCCGATTTTTTTTTTTTTTTAATGAGAAAAGGTCTTTAGATCTCCTGATCAATAACGTTCAATATCTAGCCTATATTTAGAATATCTCGCTGGGGGTGGGGTAAATGTAAATGACCTCTATCAATGGTGTATATTAATACCTCCCAACTGAATTTCGTTTGCCAATTCAGCTAGCTACACGAAAGTCACCCTCTTCACATTTCATCCCCCAAAGAAAAGAAAAAAAACACAAAAATGTTGAATATGTTAAGTTTCCCTCCTTCAACTAACCCTGTGAAAATTGCCTGACCTGAACTTTTTCCCCTAAACTTTCACTAAAATTGGAGGACTCAAAGCATTTGAATTACAACATTAAAAGTAATTTTCAGTTGCAATTTGGCTTTAAACTGCTAACCTTTTAATTTTAAAGTCTGTTATTCCAAAAAGAATTTAAAACATTGGTGACAATTGCACTTCTTTCGAAAAACAAATTTTCTGAAATAAATGGGGTCTGCACTATGCACCTACAGGTAGTTCATATTATAACTGCCAAACAAGATACAGTGTATTTTGACAGACCTGTTATCAGATTTTTTTTGTGGATATATTCTGTTGTTGTTGCTCCATTTCCCACTCTTTAGGACTCAAGGCCAATCTGGTTATCTTCCAATTCCTCCCATTTCCCATGATAATCAACAACAACATGGCAAAGGAAATGCTTAGATCTTTAGTCCAATAAATCACCTATTAAGGGCAGATGCAGTTCATGAGAAAACAAAACCGCGAAATAATCTGACTTTTTACATTTGATTAGCAGTTTTAGTCCTTCAAGAAAGATTTTCAAAACAAAATCTTTTGTGTAGCAATCATGCTAAAACTCAAAGCAAATTGGTATGAGATACCAGGAAAATTATTCCCTGTAAAAAAATGACCGTATAAAGTGTAGCTGAAATAATGTCGTTAAACTGCTTCTTTTCACATACAATGCATCATGTACACGAACATAAAGCAATATTCTCAGAACATTCAGGGCAAAGGTCACAGCCTTCAGAAATCGACTGTTGAAGTGAACTTGGAAAAGTGTAAAGAATCTTGTATGTTTGAGGCCGAGGGCTCACAAGCAATGAACATTATCAAGCCTGGACATTATGCAGATCGTGACCTTGAATTGATCATGAATTACCTTCATTGAAAAAGGTTAAATAATTCCAAATCAAAGAAAACTCACATTTTTTTATCAAGCATAGTGCAAATAACATGGAATATTTCATGGCAGATAAACATTGGGAAACAAAGTCTCATTATAATGGGAATAATGTTTGAAAGTTCTACCACTTAAAACACACACTTATAAATCACATTTTAGAAATTATCACAAACCAAAAGGAGGACTTTTCTCATAATTTCTGGTCTACATGTATGCATTATCTAGTTTTCTTCTTGTAATTTGAAACTTTTGTATTTGAAGGCACATTATAAATGTTGTACTTCCTATGATCATTATTAAAACACTTTACAGAATGACAGTCACATTCCTTACACCTTCCCTATTTTAGACACAAAAAAAAACAATCCTCTTTTTAATACACTATTGCTATTAAAAACATGGTTAAAAAATGGAATTTCCCTTGTCCCATCCTGTAACCAAACATCGCAATCAATGATGAAACATTGCAGCAATTCAACACGTAGTTAAACTCAAATTAAATGTCAATAGAGCTCTTCATTATACCAGTAACTTTTTTCATGCATAATGGTAGACCTAATATATCCTTAATACCAGCTCCTGTATGATTGATATCAGTATATTCTCAAGGAGGCATCTTGACTGGCTACATGCAGCTTCGAAAGTTTAAGGTCTCATCTGTTATTAAAGTTCATCGGTTAAACAAATTGGAATGCTGTATATTTGTCATTAAATGTTGCACAGTGTATTTACCCATTCAGAAGAGGAATTATTTTGCAACAAATTCAATCACTATTCCTGTCCTAAATTGGCAACACTAGAATTTAAAATCCTTTTTTAAAACATTCCAAATAAATGTTATGCTACATACCATATTAAATCTTCTTTCATCAAAAAGCACGTTAAAAATTTAAAAGTTGCCAATTCGCGTGGAAAATAGTGATTTTCAATTGTCTGTGTTACCAATTCAAAGATTTATGAACATTCTAGTGATTATTTTCTGCGTCCAGCGACATATGATGACAGAATGAAAATGGTCAGATTTAGTGTAGAATTTGTTTCTCTTTCTGCTTGTGCATCTAATATATTTTTTAGATCCCTGCATCAAAAGTTATTGAACCAAAACACAAAATGTGTTGTATTGTCCTGAAAGGGTTAATGGAGGCCTTGAAAGGCCAGGTATTGCATGCCTCTGTCCCCACCTCACTGACCTTAAAGAGGAATTACACCCAGACAATAATGTACTGTCAGTAAATGAAGAAAAATCAGATGAACAAACTGTGAAAATTTGAGCAAAATTGGATAATCCGTTCAAAAGTTATGAATTTTCAAAGTCATCATTTCCAATTCCACCTGTGCTGGGCATCCTTGAAATGGCATGCATATGATGCATATAGCTAATTAGCATACTGTAATCTGTGATGTCATACATGGAGAACTCCGACTCACTTTAAATTGATTGAAAATGGATCAATATCATATTTCAAATGAGGAATCAACCCCGTTCTTTCTGGAATGCTTGCAAAATTGATGTGGCTATGATATATTTAACCGATGAAACAAAACGTTGTCTACTTTTCTGGAAAAAGAGGAAAATGTGAAATGTTGTGTACAAATAAAGTGAATGGAGAGTTCTCCATCTTGGCAGCCATTTTGTGCCTGTGTGTTTGCCAATTTAAGGCCCATGAGGGGTGTAAATCAAAACTTTGAAAATTCATAACTTTTGAATGGCTTATCCGATTTTGTTCAAATTTTCACAGTTTGTTCATCTTATTTTTTTTTCATTTAATGATAGCAATTTAATCTCTGAGTGTAGTTCCCCTTTAATCATTTCAAATGTATTGCTGTACCTTATTAGTACTTGTACCAAATTGAAAAGTGGCCTTTTTAAATATTCAAATTACATGAAAGGGCATGTTAAAAGTAAAATTCCACTCAAAGACTGAATAACCTACATAATTTATATACCTATTGTGATACAGCTTGCATGAAATGTCCAAATGGGACTGATAAGCTAAAAACTATTAATTTAAAGGAATATCAACAATCTACATGTATATAGGGCATTGCACTATCATATTTAACTTTGATAGTACTTTGAGCTTCCATGCAGTGCATATGAATATCTTTTTAAAGAAAGTCCAAAACTAAACTAGCGACAGTTATCATGCTGATAAATGGTATCCTTATCACTTCTCAATTTAAAGTATTAAATGTGCATACAAAAGGGGTTGATACCACTCAACTACATGTATATAGATAAAATATTACGATGAAATTTGACAATTGAACACCACAGCAAAGCTGCTACACCCATGCCATGGCTATGTGTTATGCGCTATATAATAATTACTATGATTATTATTATCATTACTGTCTGGGCTATACGCCAATGGAAACATTCATTTTAAAGTAGAAAAGTGAACTACATGTACCAATAGCCCGAAATATACGTCTAGTTCAAAGAGTTATTTCATTATGGTCAACTTACCACCAACACGACCAAGCTAAATCACAGTCAAGCAGTCCCATACAAGTGCATGTATCTGCATTCACCATCCCCAAATAATCCACAGGTGTTTTAGGATTGCAGTGGTCTGCAATTCCTACAGTACAAGCTTTTTCAAATGTAAATCCAATATGTTCCAGATTAGATTAGGCTGGCTCAGTGGTAGCCTTTACAGCTCAAAACTTTAGAAGGATGATGGGCACAGCTGATGTACCGTATTATATGTGGATGTCAGAGCAACTGCTTCATTTTCACAGAAGTAGCTCTAAAACGTTGAAAACTCCCTACTTTTGGTTGACACAGTTATTCCACAGCCTGAACAGTGTAAAGTTGATACAGTTTATATTCTACCAGTACTCCAGGCTTTCAAGTTGACAGGTAGGTTGGATATATGGGATTATAGCATGCTGTACTGTGTGTGTATGTCCAAGCGCAAGCTGAGGTGGTTCAGGAGTTCTACCCTCAACTTGAAAAACGAGACCAACTTATAGTCTATGCTAATCAGACCCCTCGAAAGTTATGCGTTCAGTCTACAAAATACGGCAATGAGAAGTCCATAGGCTGAAGGGGATTGGGGAGACAAGAGTTTTGGGTAGCAAACCATTCCCCTCTTAACTTATTTGTTTTTAAAGGGAAAATTATTTACATACATGTGTAATATAGGTGCAGCACACATACATGTATGTAATGTGCACCTATGGCCAGGATAATGGACAGTCCTCATCATAAATCCTATTAAATACGACACAAATTTATTACTACTGCAGTTATTTTATTAGAAAAATTATTCCAGTTAAAGTATAGCTACTTGTTTTGTTTATAAAAATCAAAAAATTATGCCCCTGGAAAAATAAACAAATTAAATTAATTTCAATCTCTAGATTTCTACCTTAAATTGAACATAGTGCACCTGGACTGAAAAAAATTGACATGAAAGTATGGTAAAATCAGATTACAAGTCATAATAAGTATGAACATACATGTAGGCCTACATCCACATAAATGCCTACAGTGGAATTCATCTCATTCTCATACATAATATGTAAACCTCTTTATACTGATTCAAATCTAGTCAAACACTTGTGATCACTACATATCAAACATACAGATATTGAAAATAGGACCATTTTGCTCATTAGTATTCTTAAAAGCTCAAGTTATTTTTTAATTCAGGGGTTTAAACGTATGAAGTTCGAGACTAACCAGGAAACAAAAAGGTTGTCATTCAGTCTAATAATCACTGACTATTTGAGAAAATGTACTTGAAGTACTTCTTTACAATTATATCAAATTATCAATCATCCAAAAATTTGGCTGCAAATCAAAATTTTCACTAATCATTAAATAGCATTCTAAGATTTTTTTCTTGAAAATTGATTGTTGCTAGCCGAATTAAAAATGATTATGACCTAACTAATAAAATCAGGTCTGAATTTGGGAACTATCGAGTGTATTGTGATCCAGTCACTTCCCAGGTAATATACATACCACATGGGATCATCATCAGGACACAGTCAACTGAAAACAGAGGTGGTGTTCACACTTAACACTTAATTTGCCTTTATCATGTACATGGTCAGTAAATCAATATGAAAATGATATACATTTTAAAAGTTCTGTCTAGACAAATCATTAAAATGATAAGAATTTATAATGTACAAAGTACCATTCCTTGTTATCAAATCTGGTTTGAGAAAGCAATAAACGAAATATTAAAGGTATTCACATAGATCTGAAATTTAAGCTGGAATAGTGATTAAGTCACTTCCAAGGTAAACCATATGGGGTCATCATCAGGACACAGTCAACTGAAAACAGTGGTGGTGTTCAAACTTAAAACTTAGTCACCTTTATTATGTACATGGTCATTAATTCAATATGAAAACGATATACATTTAAAAAAAGCTGTCTACATGTAGGCAACCATTCATTGTTATCAAATCTGGTTTGAACAGAATTAACAAAATAAGAGGTTCACATTTAAAATGTAATCCGGTACTCAGATCAAGTCACTTCCCAGTTATAATCATCATCAGGACACAGTAAAGTGAGAACAGTGGTGGTGTTCACACTTAAAACTTAAGTTGCCGTTATTATGTTAGGATGGTAGTTAATTCAATATGAAAACAAATAGGATGTAGTAGCCATATTATTAAATTGAAAACAACATATGAACTACATGTATATAATTTAAATTATTAATCTGGTTTGAACAGACACTAATAAACAAACTAAACATTCACATTTAAAACTTAATCTGGTTATGCATGCTGGTTAATAGTGAGAAAAGACCATCAATATTTGAAGAAAAAAAAACTTCAAACAAAATAAGTATTCATATTAAGAATTGATCTGCTTCATTACTTGTTGTAAATATGGAATAATGAAAAACACCATACTCATGGACAAATATTGAAAATGAAAACCCCATCCTTGTTTTGATTTTTATGCAGGAATTTTCTTAATGGTTAGGGGGCTGATCATCCTTCACCCCTTTACATTTTTAAACTGCTATCAACACTCTGGCTGCAAACAATACCTCAAACTGTTTGGTATGAAGCTGCAGACTAGGTTCTATTCAAATGGTTTTGAAGTGTGTCAACAATTATCTTCCTGATAAGCCACAGACTAGACAAACTTTGAAGAGGAAACTTGTTTGTGATTAGCACATTATCTGACCATAAAGTAATGTGTGGTGACATAAAGTGTGACAAGCTAAGATTTTAGATTCACAAATTGTATCTCCTTTTTTGCATATAGCTGTATTCATTGACAATTAGGATGACAAGATTCGCAATTGCATAAACAATGATGCAGAAAGAAAATTGAGGGTAAGGGAGAAAGAGAGAGAGAGAGAGAGAGAGAGAGAGAGAGAGAAGATAGTTGTGATCAATTGCAAATCGTTTTCACTTATAAAAGATCTTGAGCTTTTATGAACAAAAATTTTGATTGGTATATACGCTGATCAACGTCAACTTGCAATCAATTGCAATATTTTTTCTTAATTTTCTTTTAACTCATGCCACTATAGGGACAAATTGGAAGGAAAAGAAAAAGAGACAGAGAGTGGGTAGAAATCTAAAAAAACAAGTACAGAGATATCCTTAAGTACTCTACCAATCCTTACTATTGTATAAAGGCTACTAAAAAAATATGATGATGTAGAAAAAGTAAAGGTACGAAAACTGGATTAGGAGTTGGGCAGTGTTACATCTACAATGGCGTGTCTACAAACCTGGTCTTCAATAGAACTGTTTGATTGCTACAAATCTGCTCCAGTGTCAGTCTATAAATACTGTGTATTGGATTTTTTTACAACACACAACATAAGAGAACGTAAAGTATTAACGCTTAGAAAACTTTACGAAAGTTGGTGTCTTCACAATACTCATCTACTGCGAGTTGTATAGTGCTGAAACAGTTTCACAGGAATCAAAATACAGGTTGACAAAAACATCAACCTATGTAAAAATAAATGCATTAAAAAAGAAAACACTGACATTCACACAAAACCACATCCGCTAAAGATTACCATATTCCTCAATGGATAACAAATACAGGTTTCTACATCTGTCACACCGAAAGCTGGTAATGTGCAAAGAGCGTAAACAAAATGCTGGCATAAGTCTTGGGTTCAAATCTTGCTGGAGTTTTCTAGACTCATTTGCAACGACATGTGGTAATGAAGAATCTTTTATATCCTGATACATGTCTGCCTAACGGAGTGTTGATCAAAATTGCAATTGATCGATTTGCAAATCGAATGCAAATCAGCTGCAAATTTTAACACACATTTCATTCACGCAAGATATGAACTTCTAAAAAGACGCGCATGGAACAACGATTTTGATTGGAAAGTTCCAACTGCAACTTGCGATCGACTGCTTTTGAACAACACACGCTTTTTAATAGTCAAATCTTTTGGGACAAAAAAAATCTGTTTGGCTTTAATAGAAGAGATACATGTAGATCAACTTAGGCAATTATTTGTCTTAGACAAGTTTGACTTCCTGCGATGTTTTTATTCTACGACCATCCTAATGATGAACTCACTAACGTCTGCCAACCCCAGTGCCCCCCCCCCCCCAAAAAAAAAAAAAGGAAATCAAACAAAAATCTTGATCCAGGCCCAGGGAGAAATCTGGATGACAAAATATAAATAAACATGAAAATATACACATTCTTACCTTCAACTACGGCCAAAGGAACGTTTGAGAATTGAATTTGGTTGTTTACTAACTAATCACATCAACATTCCTCATCACAATTGTAATGCACTTACCTTCTTGCACTGTGAACATTTTATCCTTCTAGGTTCAGAGCCACCTATATCAATGATACAAATACTTATTTCAAATGACCTAAAAATATAAAGACAATTTACATTCTAGTTTTTCATATCTACAAGACAAAAGCAATAAACATGGACATTGATTTGGAATCTTAAAGGGGAATTACACCCAGACAATAATGTTTAGTCAGTAAATGAAGAAAAATCAGATGAACAAACTGTGAAAATTTGAGCAAAATCGGATAATCCGTTCAAAAGTTATGAANAAAATCAGGTCTGAATTTGGGAACTATCGAGTGTATTGTGATCCAGTCACTTCCCAGGTAATATACATACCACATGGGATCATCATCAGGACACAGTCAACTGAAAACAGAGGTGGTGTTCACACTTAACACTTAATTTGCCTTTATCATGTACATGGTCAGTAAATCAATATGAAAATGATATACATTTTAAAAGTTCTGTCTAGACAAATCATTAAAATGATAAGAATTTATAATGTACAAAGTACCATTCCTTGTTATCAAATCTGGTTTGAGAAAGCAATAAACGAAATATTAAAGGTATTCACATAGATCTGAAATTTAAGCTGGAATAGTGATTAAGTCACTTCCAAGGTAAACCATATGGGGTCATCATCAGGACACAGTCAACTGAAAACAGTGGTGGTGTTCAAACTTAAAACTTAGTCACCTTTATTATGTACATGGTCATTAATTCAATATGAAAACGATATACATTTAAAAAAAAAAGCTGTCTAGGCAACCATTCATTGTTATCAAATCTGGTTTGAACAGAATTAACAAAATAAGAGGTTCACATTTAAAATGTAATCCGGTACTCAGATCAAGTCACTTCCCAGTTATAATCATCATCAGGACACAGTAAAGTGAGAACAGTGGTGGTGTTCACACTTAAAACTTAAGTTGCCTTTATTATGTTAGGATGGTAGTTAATTCAATATGAAAACAAATAGGATGTAGTAGCCATATTATTAAATTGAAAACAACATATGAACTACATGTAAATAATTTTCACTGTTAATCTGGTTTGAACAGACACTAATAAACAAACTAAACATTCACATTTAAAACTTAATCTGGTTATGCATGCTGGTTAATAGTGAGAAAAGACCATCAATATTAAAAAAAAAACTTCAAACAAAATAAGTATTCATATTAAGAATTGATCTGCTTCATTACTTGTTGTAAATATGGAATAATGAAAAACACCATACTCATGGACAAATATTGAAAATGAAAACCCCATCCTTGTTTTGATTTTTATGCAGGAATTTTCTTAATGGTTAGGGGGCTGATCATCCTTCACCCCTTTACATTTTTAAACTGCTATCAACACTCTGGCTGCAAACAATACCTCAAACTGTTTGGTATGAAGCTGCAGACTAGGTTCTATTCAAATGGTTTTGAAGTGTGTCAACAATTATCTTCCTGATAAGCCACAGACTAGACAAACTTTGAAGAGGAAACTTGTTTGTGATTAGCACATTATCTGACCATAAAGTAATGTGTGGTGACATAAAGTGTGACAAGCTAAGATTTTAGATTCACAAATTGTATCTCCTTTTTTGCATATAGCTGTATTCATTGACAATTAGGATGACAAGATTCGCAATTGCATAAACAATGATGCAGAAAGAAAATTGAGGGTAAGGGAGAAAGAGAGAGAGAGAGAGAGAGAGAGAGAGAGAGAGAAGATAGTTGTGATCAATTGCAAATCGTTTTCACTTATAAAAGATCTTGAGCTTTTATGAACAAAAATTTTGATTGGTATATACGCTGATCAACGTCAACTTGCAATCAATTGCAATATTTTTTCTTAATTTTCTTTTAACTCATGCCACTATAGGGACAAATTGGAAGGAAAAGAAAAAGAGACAGAGAGTGGGTAGAAATCTAAAAAAACAAGTACAGAGATATCCTTAAGTACTCTACCAATCCTTACTATTGTATAAAGGCTACTAAAAAAATATGATGATGTAGAAAAAGTAAAGGTACGAAAACTGGATTAGGAGTTGGGCAGTGTTACATCTACAATGGCGTGTCTACAAACCTGGTCTTCAATAGAACTGTTTGATTGCTACAAATCTGCTCCAGTGTCAGTCTATAAATACTGTGTATTGGATTTTTTTACAACACACAACATAAGAGAACGTAAAGTATTAACGCTTAGAAAACTTTACGAAAGTTGGTGTCTTCACAATACTCATCTACTGCGAGTTGTATAGTGCTGAAACAGTTTCACAGGAATCAAAATACAGGTTGACAAAAACATCAACCTATGTAAAAATAAATGCATTAAAAAAGAAAACACTGACATTCACACAAAACCACATCCGCTAAAGATTACCATATTCCTCAATGGATAACAAATACAGGTTTCTACATCTGTCACACCGAAAGCTGGTAATGTGCAAAGAGCGTAAACTAAATGCTGGCAAAGGTATTTGGTTCAAATCTTGCTGGAATTTTCTAGGCTCATTTGCAACGACATGAGGCAATTGAGAATCTTTACAACTACTAATAATAGATCCGTTTATATAGCGCAAACGTAAATGCTGGCCAAAGTATTTGGTTCAAATCTTCAGGGTGCTACAAGAATTATTTTAACAGTTGCCCAATTGGTGCTACAAGAATTATTTTAACAGTTGCCCAATTGGGCAACCAAGTTTTCAAATCACTTGCCTGAACAAAATTTCCTTTGCCCTAAACTGATGGCCTATGCCAATTTTTACATGTGGATGAAAACTAAAGAAAGCTGCTACTTGCCCTTTTGGGCAAGTGACAATTCTATTCACTCTTTATACGCTATGCTGCTGATATGTCTCTCTGAGTCAAATAATTTGGGACCATCAAAAATCTGTTCGAAGTAGATGTAAATAGCACATATTATATTATAAGAATTCCATCAACTTCAACATTATTTGACTTAGACAAGTTTGACTTCCTGCAATGTTTTTTTTCTACGACCATCCTAATGATGAACTCACTAACGTCTGCCAACCCCAGTGCCCCCCCCCCCCCCAAAAAAAAAAAAGGAAATCAAACAAAAATCTTGATCCAGGCCCAAGGGGAAATCTGGATGGCAAAATAGAAATACACACAGGAAGGTTGGAGAATCTCATATGGTTGTTTGCGAACTAATAATCACATCAACATTATGTTCATATTGTTAATGCACTTACCTTCTTGCACTGTGAACATTTTATCCTTCTAGGTTCAGAGCCACCTACAGCAATGATACAAAAAATGATATCAAATAACAATCATTAAAAACACTACATGATCCATTCATCATCAATGAATAAACAAATATACATGTATACGTGAAAAACACTTTAAGGAATTTGAAAGAGTAACTTTTTGAAAGAGACAATATCATTTATTTTTACTTTGTCACCTCTTCCACATTGGTCTCCTAAAGTTTATGGTAAGATATCAGAAGATTTCAGAAATAATTCTACCTCTTTAACTACAATATGCTATAACTCTAACTTTCTGCATTAGTCTAAGACCCCATTAACACCAGCCAAAAAGGCCGGCTTCAGGCCGGCCTCAGGCCGGCCTAAAGCTTGGTGTAAACATAAAGGAGACCTGAGGCCGGCCCCAATTTCGGACCACCTCTGGAGGTAGTCTGAGGCCGGCCTNTTATTTTTCTTCATCAACTGAGCGCACTCAAATGTCTGGGTGAAGTTCCCCTTTAATGTTTTTCGTTCGAGAGAGGCATTGACATTTGTTTTTATAAATCTTTGCCAAGCGGGTCTGAAGACTTACTGAATGAAATATTAGATATCTAGAATAATTCTAACTCTTTGAATGTAATGTTTCATTAGCCTGGCAGTAATAGCATTCTCAACTAATTTGACAGGAAAAGTTTGGGTTAAGAATATCTAGCAACATTGAATATTGGAATGATTTCAGCAAAGTAGAAGGGCATGCAAATTCTGTGATACTGCCCTCTATAGTTCAATACGCTACAGTGTGAACTAAGCTCCTTTGGCTTTGAACAGAATCATTGGATTGTATTGCTTAGATTTGACAGATATTCTCATTCTATTTAACATAAATTTGAATTAAAGAAATTTCAGTCCTCACCTTTTGTTTGATATTCTGCAGCATTATCACTTGATAAAGAAATCCTACAGAAAATATAGAAAAGATCATTGAAAAGATATCAGAAATGATGGTCATTTTTTCAGATCCTGTAAAGCACTCAAACAATTATTCTATCTATTTAAAGCTATATTGATAAACATTTAATATATAATACCTTCTTCATGAGATATTTTACACTTTTTTTTCATCTAATTAATTAATTGTTTTCTTTTTTTTGTTAGACATCTTTCCTCACTGCGAGACCTGCCTTTTCCCTTTCTCTGAACTTTTCTCCCAAACAAATCATGTCATGACAATCAAAGTAGAGAATTTGCAATAAAAATGATCAGTGAATTTTGCATACTTCTAAAGATGTTGCAAAGAATAATGCAACCTTAGCAATGGTCTTGAGGTAAAACATATTTTGTATTAAAATCAGAGTATACTTCTAAATAAATGTTCAGTAAAGCCAGACTCAAACGGAAGTTTCTTTACCTTTCTACATGTTGCCTCTTAGTATTGTGTGTTACATCCATCTGGTCCTCCACCTGTGACATCCCATACATCAGTTCAGAGCTTTTCAGTTCCAATTCTTTCTTCAAAATGGATAACTGCAGGGATACAAAAGATTGAACTTATTTTTGATATTTAGAAAAAAAAAATTATTCCATTGATAATTGTGAAAAGCAGTTTGAAACACTACCATAAATCATCAAAACTATTTTAATTCTCAACTTTTCAGTTCCAACTCTTTCTTCAAAATGAATAACTGCAGAGATTGAACTGATTTACATAATTGAAAGAAATGAGTCCAGAGAAAAATGTGTTTGAAAAGATCCATGACTATCCAGTATTCAAGTTATTCTCTGCTTTGCAAGTTGGTCACATAAAATCATGCAAAATATTGTATTGATGAAATATGTCTCCTCAAAATGTATTATCCATGCCTGCAAAGAAAACTGTATGAAAATACCATGGAATCTAAATAAAATATACATCAATAATAAAATACAATTCTTGCCCCGTTTTCAATCTGAACATCAAAATAGAGACATGAGGCCTATACTGCCCTACTCTGACAAAAGGAAGCAACTCTGAATTTTATCAAAATTGACTTTTTCCTTGATTTGAATTATTTAAGGTATCCTCTATAATATAGTGAAAGAATTTAGGTAAAATAATCTCTAGTTACCAAGATATAGACATATCAAAAGGAAGCAACTCCACATATTTCATTGGAAATGGAAAACACGTTTTCTTGATTTACTACAAAACATGTTTCCCAGAGTTGCTTCCTTTTGTCAGAGTAGGGCAGTATATACTTCGCACCTCCAGTTTTAACTTGACAAAGACTACTTAGGCTCAATCCATAAATCAAGAAATACTTACTAGACTAGAAGACGAACAAGACTAAAACTATGACTTACTATACACTTACCATCTGTCTAAATCACCAAATCTCCATCAGATCAGTTTGACCTCTGCTCTGGAAAGCTCTAGTTTACTCTGGACCTGATCAGGCTTTCTTAATCTCACTGGGGTACGTTGCATACAAATTTTGCAATAAAAAACTCGGCAAAGAGCAATTTTACCAAATAATTTTACAAAGTGGAAAACTCTAGCAGGAAGTTTACTACACTATTCTATGATAAAAAGTTTTATGCAACGGCCCAAAGACAGACACATTGGGAGTAGGAAAATGTGGTTCAGTATGATAGGATCAGATCTAAAACTCAACACAGACTTACCATGCGCTCTAGATCACTAATCCTCTGTTTATCTCGTCCAGAAGTAAACTCCATGAGCTCAACCTCAGCTCTCGCTAGTTCCAGCTCGCTCTGAGCCTGAATCAACCTATAATCCGTCTCACCACTTGACATAAGTTACTGTAAGTTTAGTTCTCACTTATTCTTGTTGTAAACTCTCAACTAAACTCAGCATCTAGTAGACTGATCAGACGCAATACATAACCCAATGCACTTGCTATATCCAATGGCACACAACACTTGATTCAAAACTGAATTGTTAACCCCAATATACTCATCAGACTATGTTCTTATACTCCACAAAGACTACCAAGATTTACCATGCTTTCTAAGTCACTGATCCTCTGTTTATCTCGACCAGATGTAAACTCCATAAGCTCAACCTCAGCTCTGGCTAACTCCAGCTCGTTTTGAGCTTGAATCAACCTATGATCTGTCTCGTCATGAGATATCTGGTTAGTAGCAGCTGTCAGCTCCGTCAGTTCTTCTTTCAGAATCTCACGTATTATCTTTGTAAATACTCAACTACAGTAGACTGAACCTAACATACATGTACTCGTCATACTTAGTCAGTAACTGCACAAAGACTACCTAGACTCAATCCTTAATAAAACAAAAACTGACTCGATTCAACATAGACTTACCATGCTTTCCAAATCACTGATCCTCTGTTTATCCCGTCCAGACGTAAACTCCATAAGCTCAACCTCAGCTCTGGCCAACTCTAGTTCATTCTGAGCTTGAATCAACCTATGATCTGTCTCGTCATGAGAAATCTGGTTCGTGGCAGCTGTCAGCTCAGTCAGTTCTTCTTTCAGAATCTCTATCTCAGCTTTTAGTTGGGTGTTGTCATCTCGCAAGGTTTTCAGCTTGTCTCCCATACTAACTGCTCTGTTTAGTTAAAGTGCACATTGTGATTTACTAGACAAGTACCTATTAAAGATGTACTTCATAGCAATAAAAAAACTTTCTTGTTTTGAATTTGATTTTATGATTTATTTTGTTGTTTGATATCTGGCTTTCTTAAAGGTATAGATTTGTAAGGGTCGGGATGCTGTAAATGATGTGACACGAGCCGAAGTATTCACAAATTGCTTTACAGACATGCCTAAATATAACCGTGTACGAAGTTAGTCAAAGATTTCCGCACACATTTTGGCGTATTTTGGCGTAATTTCCTTTGAAAATGCTAATCAGTCGTTATTCCTACGGAGTGCTAAAAAGTACGCTTTTTTGTTTCTAGGAAAAGAGAATCAGTGTTAATTTCATGTAGAAAAAACTGATCTCTTTGTACTTGATGACAATTCTCTGCATTCCAATCATCCTAGATATTCAGAGATTAGCCTAGAATATTCAATGAACATTCATTTCTAAGAAAAGTGGAAATGTTTCAGAACACTCACCTTTGATCTGAATGTTTCTTAGCTTCTAGAATCCACTTGACTTTACACAGTAGACTGGAATGCTGAGATCGCATTTCACTCATTGCCTGAAAAGATACAGAGATAAAAAGAAATTCAAATTAATATTTCCATGTGTTAGTGATTCTTGTGTATATCTTGGGTATTGCGCTGTGAAAGTTCAACTGTAGAAAAATTAACAAATTATCTGTTAATACAGGGCTTATCCAAGCAAACTTGACTGTTACACATAGGATAATTATAGACTTTTGAGTTAAAAAAAATAGTCCAAAAGATGTCTCATTGGATTGATATTCGTCACTGTGAAAGCCACCAAAGAGAATTCCAATTACGCTGTGAAATTTCATCTAGAAGTCTAACATTTGTTGCATTGTTGGATTGCTGAAAATTTCACGACAGATTTTAGAACCAATGTTCAAGTAATGCAAAGCTGAGATTTTTGCCACTTTATGACAGTAGCCTCTGCTTTATAAATGTGTGTTCATCAGAGTATATAATACTAAGATTTTTTTATACAACCCCCACAACATTCAAGTTTAATTTTTCTAGAAATGAGCTTCAAGATAAACACTATTTATTACAGAACAAATTTACCTAACATGCTAAAGTTGTAAGGCAACCTTTTAAATACAAGATACATCAGCAGACTTCTTTGGCGCAATAGCAATTTGGTCTTGAAAACATATTGAAAAAAAAACTCACATTCCTCAATAAAAAGGTAGTTTCATCCATGTTGTCAAGAATCTCAAAATTGTACCGGAACATTATGTCTTTGCTGGTCCTGTAGATGTTATTATTGTGTCTATTATTTATACATGAATGTGCATTATTAAGTGCAACCAGTAAAACCCCAGATACAGTGTAAGTCAGGATTCTTTGCTACATGCCATCACTATCAAGTAAAGAATATTGTCAAGTGATCCCCTTCTCCTCAGTTTTATAGTGATAACAGGTAAACAAATGATTTTGAAGTGTATTAAAATACCATGTCATATGTGGGTGTAGACAGAAATTAAATTTCATACAAATAACAGGTCAAACTGTGAATGCTCAACAAAAAAGGTATTTTTTGAAAAGTGTGATAAATACTAGATGGAGTATTGCTTGTGTACATGACTTTCCGAGAGTAAAACAAAGATGATGAATATTGCCAAGAATCAAAATAAAATCCAAGTAGATTCACCCACTTGGTCCTACATGTATTACATGTATATTCCAAGACATATAAGCCATAAACACTGCTAGTTTATCGGCATTAGGCCAGTTGATTAACTCTCAACCAAAACTCACAATGGGAAGATATAAAACTTTGCAGGAGTTTTGGTGAGTAAGGCCTAAAACTAAAGGCTTTCTGAGTGCTGATCCGTTTTTACTCTTTTGGGATAGTAGATAGTTCATTTACTCTTTCATATTTTCAGATATAGTAGTTATAAAAATATCAAGAGGATCTATTGACATTAAAAAAATGGAAAGATTTGGCATGTTGAATATTGTCTATAAGAGTGGTACATGATATCAGTGTAATAAAAAGTTTATGATTTCAAAAGTGAACCTACCGGTACTTTGCTTAAATTGATGCCATTGGAAATTTTAAAAAAGGACTTTGTCTGTACCCAGTAAGCATTGGTACATGTATGAATCCTCAGCGCCTTGTTTCTTTCTTTTATTCTTTGTTAATGATTTAGTATGCTCAAGCCTATAATAGAGAGTGATCACATAAATGTAATGGAAATATGTAAGTCTTGCAAGGGTGATCGAAACAAAAATAACACTCCCATCACAAAACAAATAAACCAAAATAAATCTGAGCCCACAACCCTCTTATAATTCAAATGTAATCTGATTATTAATCAAATGAATGCAGGTGCACATTGAACAGCATGAATAAAGTAACAATCATATGACGTGAATGAGTTAATACACGTTGACAAATAATTAATGTGTGCTTTGTACATAGAACAGGCCATTTCAAAATGCAATGGATTATTCCCAGTGGATAATTAGTGTATACCTCTAACTGTGCAACATTAATAAACATATCAGAAAGACAGAGAGAAAGAAAAACAAAGAGAGAGAAATTATTTTCTGAAAGTAAATTATTCATTTTCTTGAAAAGTGTGTTAATATCTAAAGAAGATAGTTCAAAACTACTTAAAATACAGTGAGGAAACAAAATTGTTACATCGTACAACTTTTCATAATTTCACACATGATGCTGAGGAGTGGACAGATAAATACTTCAAGTGGTAATTTCACGCTCCATAGTTTGATGCACGTTTGAAAATATAAAAAACACAATATAAACTACCTCTACAAAACAAAGTCGGTCATGGACAATAGAGCCGTACACCCTGCGCGGACACAACAGTAACGGCCAGTTCAAATTTGAATAGCATTACAAATGAGCATTAAATTTGCGTTCGACTTAATTTTTCAGAAATAGATTATATCATTTTTATTAAAAAGAGAAATGCTGCCTTGAAAGATATTGCATTCTTCAAAGCATCTCATTTCTGACTTTTCAAGTTCGCTGTTAATTCTCCATTCTTGTTGGTAATAAATTAAAAACCAATTACAACACCAGGGTAGAATCTTTAAATCAGAATATAATAAAGAATATTAATTCACCTCGGTAGTAAAAATTCTTTTGAAATGGTAATTTTTTTTTTCTTTTTTAATACCATATCTGGTCTTCTTTATTTCAATAATAACAAAAAACATATAACATAATTATAACAATTCAATGAAATTTGATATTAACACATAATTACTACAACAAAAATTACATTTTCAAACATTTTTTTTT
>BQKZ01004843.1:26296-41982 GCA_036244855.1 Temnopleurus reevesii | reverse complement strand
TGAACTAAAACTTGTAATTGGTCGCAAATATTATCCAACAGCCACTTATATAGACGATTTGATTAGATGTGGCCCAAACCAGTCTTTATTTCCACTTTGCTATCATGATGCTCACTCTTCTAATAGCGCTTTTCAATATACCATCCCTAGCATTCTGGGTAGAAAAATATGAAGTAAGATCATTTTTCAATTTTTATTCTTAAAAATGTAACCTTTTTTTCTTCTTCTTCATTCACTTTATTTTGGAAGCCCATAAGTCATTACACAAAATTCATTATGTAATATTCTTAACACCGACAATGAAAGAAAAATTAAGATCCTCAGATGGCGATGTGCAGTTTTCACTATAAACAAGTCATGTGAGTCAGGATACCCACTTCCAGTTATGGACATTTACGCATATGCGTTCCATTTTGCCACGTGCGTTCCATTTTGCCACGTGATTTTGAATATTTCCTGATACAGTGGAACCTCGTTGTAAAGAGGTCGGATGCAAAATACCTGTTATAACAAGGTGATTTTATTGGTTCCCGCTCTTCATAGTTCTTTGTTGTTTTTTACCCTGATATGGTGAGGAACCTGATATAACAAGGTCATTTTCATGGTCCAAGGACCTTGTTATGAAGAGGTTTCACTGTATTGAGTATCATTACACCATGGTGTATTTCTTTGATACTCCACTAAGTACCTCTGATGAAGTTTGAGGAAGAAAATGCCGCAATTTTCTGAAAAAAATAGACGTTGCATGTGCATTAGCTTCCCAAACCGGAAGTCACGTTCACAACCTCAACATATCAATATCGATGGTACCATGAGATATCATTTGAAAAATTGCTTATTGTCGGTGGCGAAAATTTACATCAGTATCTTAAATTTATTATGTGAATTCAATGCTGTGAAGCTTATATTCTCCCGTTTCTTTTGTAGACATGAGATATAGAACTAGACCTAGCTCTCTTCCACAACCTTGTCGTGATATCAGCCTAGACTATTCCGCTGTATTCATATGAAAGTGATATTATTTTCAATAGTGTATAACTTTCTTAATCTTCGTTCTCTGGACTTCATTAAAAAATTGTTTACACTTGCCTCCATTAGTATATCAAATTTGTCATCTGAATTAAATGTTCTTGTTGATATAACGCTTATCTTTTGCTTATTTCTCGTTTGTAGACATGAGATATACAACCTAGAAAGAGACCCAGCCCTTTATCCAACCCTCGTGGTTATTGCAGCTTTGACTGTACTTCTGGATCCGGCATATACCATACCTAAGAAAACGTAAGTTCTGTGTTTTTTTTTGCTAAATAGTTTTTGTTTGGCAGTTTTCGCACCCTATCGGATGATAATCAGGAATACAGTAGTTTCCAGCCTTGTGCATAAATGGAAATAGTTCCTATGTTATGTTGCTGTTTCGGGCCTCTTATTTTCTAGAACGAATTAAAAAAAAAATGCAAAGAACATTTTTTGTTGTTTTACTGTGAAAGTTAATACTTGGTAGTTCTGAAGTCAGTGATATTTGTAGCACAGTTTACATTAGATCAGACCACTTACAATCACTGACAGTGTATGATGAATACACAATGGCACACACACTGCGGATGAGTCTCGAGTTGTTTCTTACGGTCAATTTTCAATCAGATGGCTCACTCATTTTCACTTGAAAATAAGGGGAATGCATGCCTTTTTTTTTTATTAGTGTTAGAATGACTTTAAATGAAAATAAATGTCTTAGGGCAAGTTTACAAGCTTAATTGGTTGATGGTAAGTTATTGTCATTGATGTCAGATTATACAGGGTAGCTTCCAAAATAACTCTACCTATAAAAGAGTTTGCAGCATTATAGATGTTTTGGGGCCTGTAACATAAAAGAGATGCAATTAATTTGAAATTGATCGTATCTCAATGGTCCATGTTTTGCCATAGACTTATGATTGCTATTTATCGTAAAGTTAAATTGCATCTTATATGTTACAGGCCCCGGGAATGACAATTTTTGTCAAATTTGACACTTTAGGTTTTTTTTTATTGTGAACATGAACAGTAAGATTACATTTATCTCGCAATGTTGCTATAAGTTCCTTCAAGGATGGGAAAGTCATTTATTTTCATTTAGAATAATCCTGTATTGAAAATTTTACAAAGTCATTAAAAGTCATCAGCTTTGTTTGAATTTTGTCTAACATTAGATGAAAATGTTTCATAATATCAAACAATTGGATTATAAATATCAATAATTAATCCGTCAAATCGCATCTCTACCATCTTCCTAGCTGCCGTCAGCCACGCCATTTTATGATGACATTGACATAACAAATCCATCCAATGTCGTATTTTCATCCTCTCCAGGATCCTAACACGCGGTACATCCATTATAGTGTATTCCTTCTGCCTGATAGCTCTAATGTTTGCGTCGGACGCAATGTATCGTCTCTCCTACCTCCTTGCTGCGGCCATCTTTCTAGCTGCCGTCAACCAGCGTTTGATGATAATAGGAATTTAAGGCCTTGGTTGGTTATAAATATAAATCAATCCTTCCGATCTCTTATTTTTATCTTTTTATTCCTTTCCAGGATTCTAACGCGAGGTATATCCATTATAGTCTATTCCTTCTGCCTGATAGCTCTAGTCTTCGCGTCGGACGCGATGTATCGTCTCTCCTACCTCCTCGCAGCGGCTATCTTCCTTGCTGCCGTCAACCAAGCTGTCTTATGATGATCGTGATATAATTTTAAGAATTTAGGGCTTTGGTTAAAGGGCATCTGAGGTGAAAAGAATATAATTTGTTTATTGCCTACATAAAATCAACCCCAAATATCTTTATTCAACATGATGTGCATTACTAATTAAGGAGTTACAATAAAATTAAAGGCCATTCACAATTTATAGCTTCCGTACAACCAAATTAGGCTCCTCGTGAGCCTTTTAGCTTGGCATGAATATTATTTTATGTGTCCATTCCTTTGTTTTGATGGATGAACTAGTGTTTGTACCAGTCGTTTTTTGATTAATCATGAAAATCTATCAGTTTTAATAATTCAATATGTGGATAACTAAACACCGGTTTAATGTCATGGGGATTTTTTTTTTTTTTTTATATAATACCAACTAGCAAATTATCAGTTTTTACCTCAGATGCCCTTTAATACATGTAGGCGAGAAAATTAATTGTTTGGTTGCCCTTGAATGCTAATGTTATTGAAAGAGAGTGTTGGTTGGTTGAAAAAAAATGTATAATTCTTTTTATTTTAGGAACATATTTCATATGAAAAATAAATTTTCAATTCTATTTGATCTCCTAATTGTAAATATGTTATTTAAACATGCAATTAGGGTTAAAATCAAAGTAAAGATAGTTAAATCTAAAGTTACTCAAATCTGCCATCGACAATCTTCGTGAAATTAAAGATCACAGTGATACTTTTATAATGTGAAATCTATCACCAGCAATTTATAAGATAAATAAGTTAAGTTTAGTCCTGTAAGCCGATATTTTATGTGCCTCTGTAAATGAACAATATGAGTAATGCCGTATATGCTATTAATTTTGCACCCACCAATAAATGCCAAATTCACTTTCTGATTTTTTATATGTATAATTAAGTTAGCAGCACTATTTTATGCAGTGGGCTCTATGCACTGTTTTTTCCACTCTTAGTGTAGGCTTTAGTTGATCAAATTGGTTTTTTGACCATTGGACCAAATCTAAGGGGGTAGAAATTATTCAGAAGTAAAGTAAACACGCCCTGTGTTCCGTATATTTTATCTCTCCTGTCCTATTTGGATCCTATGTTGATTGGAAATGAAGTTTATGTAAAGTCTGTGCATAACTGATTGTGACAAAGATGGAAAAGAACATTTGCAATTGATAATACAGTGGAAACTCAGTATAACGAGGTGCTTGGGACCATCAAAAATACCTTGTAATAGCAGTTATCTCTTTAGAGTTTAAAAACAATAAGTTGTTAAGAGCTCGCACCAGATTTTGTACCTCTTTATATCAGATATTTCGTTACATCAGATCTCTTTTTACCGAGTTTCCACTGTATGCCTCTCATGTAATGACTTATTAGATGTAGTGCATCACAGTCAACCTAAAGGGTACATGTACCGAAGCCCAACTAGATCCTATAATCCATATTTTGGGGCCAATTAGCTTTCTGAAGAGGTTGTGAAAAAGTTTAGACATTAGCAGGGTGCTACTTAACTTTCTTTGCAGCAATTGCACAATCAGGCAAGCAAATCGAAATGGATGAAATAATTTTCCCAGAAGTGCATTTCACTGGCCAAAAAATACCTGCTTGAAACACTGAAAACTTAATTTAAAGACAGCAGATGAATAGAATGTTTTCGCAATAAGCTTTAATTTCAGATTTATCTAGTTTTGTATTCTTAATTTCAACCTCTTATACAGAATTTGAATCCATTCTTTTGTCCTTTTTTTTGCCTGAGTTGGGTCGTGAAAAATACTTACTTGACAGTGACTTTCACTTGCCCCGGGAAATCTGGCTAGTGCTTATGTAGCACCCTGCATCAGTGATTGTTGGGAACCCAACATATCTAAAGTTTCATTAAGTAAAAATTTTGATTCTTCCCTTTCAAATATGATTTACGAATAAATGAATGGATAAGAAGTTAAAATGAGACCTGCATATCAGAGTGTACGGTCTAGGAGCAATACTGTCAAACTTTGCCTAAAAAAAAATCATTTCGACTAGAGCAATTGCCTTTTTATATCAAAACCTAATCATATCACGGCCAAAATTCACCAAAGTGCAAAGAGATTGTAACAGAAGTCATAATGTTAATTGTTATAACAATTTTGCTAATGAAGTTCCATTATATGTAATGTGTTTAAGTTTAAATTTCAATCAAATTTTATTATGCAAACAATCAATCAAAATTGTTAATGCAAACAAATTTGGATTTATGAATTTGTAATTTTTATATCATACTTGGTACAAGGCTTTCTATCCACTTGTGGAGGTGTCGTGGTGTTGGTTCTGACTCTCGCCTTTCAACACGAGGGTCGTAGGTTCGAATCCTACAAATGGCGTCAATTTCCTTCAGCAAGAAATTTATCCACATTGTGCTGCACTCAACCCAGGTGAGGTGAATGGGTACCGGTAGGAAGAAATTCCTTGAATGCAGTGAGCGCCGAATGGTAGCCATGCTATAGCCGGGTAATAATGCACAGAGCGCTTAGAAACACTTCGTATTAAGCGCTATATAAATGTTGTGTATTATTATTATTGTATAATACATTCCATATTTCAGGTTTATCAATGTTTAATGAGGGTGAGTATAGATTGTAAAATGTTTTATAAATGTTTTTTTGAGAAAGTGGGAAGTTGAAAAAAAAAAAAAAACATCAATCAGCTAGATTTGTGACTAGCCACATCAAAAGGAGTTACTCTATTCAGGTTTACCCGATGTCTAATGAGTGTACAATGTAAGTGCTCTGTAAATGTTTGATTTGAGCTAAATAAATGTAAAAAAAAAGAAACATGAACATGCATATCAGCTAATTATGTGACCCACGACATCAAAAGGAGCTGCAATCTATACTAAAAATATATTTGGACTTCTAATCAATCCAAATGCTTGCCCAAAAGACTTAATCAACTTGCCATATGCCAATCCCATTCAGTATTTTAAAGGTAACTTTTCTTCATTCTTACTATGGTAAAAAAAACAATGATCATTAGTAATGTTGTAGAGAAATAGGAGAATTCAGATCAGAAAATTGACTCTTTCCTCCATTTCTTGTGAAACTGTGATCCCACATGTTTTTTTTTGTAAACCACTCTCCGATAAGTATTCCCAAAATTCAAGAGTATTAAATATTCATTGCAATAGTTGATTAATATATTGTTAACTAACCATGCCTACATTTCAAACTTTATTTTTCCCGTCTTTTGGTACATTCCAATCAATTATTACTCACCTCTTTGTATTTAATTGTGGCATCATGATCAAGCAAAGCGTGTCACTTCTTGAGACAACATACCAGGGCGGTGTTTCACCAAGTCGTTCTTAAAGTTACGCACAACTTTACGTTCGACTGTTATCAATTCTTGCGCTGAATGCGCGCACTATTATGAATCATTACGTGCAAGAAGGGATACCAGTCGAACGTAAAGTCGTGCGTAAAGTCTTTCTTATCTTGGTGAAACACCTCCCAGTACTTTCGCTTCACGGAGCCTTGAAAAATAAAATGTTGACTTGTTTATCAATGAGTTATGTCTATAAATGGTCGGAAAAATCAGGACTGCCACATTTGTGAATTATGCTTTTGTTTATGAAGTGGATCATTAGTGGGTTTTGTGTTAATATTCGCACAAAGCAGTTTATTCAGAAAACTTGATATTTCAGAATTAAGTAATTGAAATTGTGAAGATGTTCATAGCTTTGTCATTATTATCAGTATCTTCAAGCAGGGTGTAAACACAGATTCCCGTTTTCCAAAATAATCAAACTTGCTGCTTCGAGTTACAATTATACTTCTCTATCATAACTCATGGTATGATTTTATACTTGTTTACAATACAGTGGACCTTCTCTACAATGACCTTGTTATGTATCATGAATCTTGTTATATCCGACCTCGTAATAACAATCCTCCACTGAACAATTTTTCATTACAGTGAAATGTTGTTATAAAGATGTCAGGTATAATAAGATTCATTAATAAACCATGGTGATTTGTATGGTGCCAGGGTAATAATGCTGCAATTGTAGAGCGCTTAGGGAATTCTCGTGAAGAGTTGATAAGCGCTATATAAAAGCCGTTCATTATTATTATTATTATGTTTCTCGATCCTGATTAACGAAAAACAAAAGAATACAAAAATCGCCGCAAGTCGGGGATCTTGTTATATCTGACCTTGTTGTAGTCTCACTGCAATACAAAAAATGTTTTCATTGAAGCCTCGTCATTATGAGGTCGGTTAGAACAACATTCCTGATATAACAAGGTAATTATCAAAGTCCCACGGACTTTGTTATAGAGAGGTTTCACTGTATACCATTTTATTTTCTCCAATTGCCAATAACAGTTGTCTTTTAAGATGCAATAGTGTGATAATTTAGGTGTGTGGTGTGTGTGTATTTGAATGTATATATTATCAATCATGTCAGGTGGTTCATATTGAAATGAAATTCAGTATGATTTTTAAAAATTTCAATGTGTTGCTAATTATATGCAAATTTTGTAAAGCCATAAAACAGTCGTACTTTGTAATTTGTGTTAGTCTCTTGTATTCTGAACAGCATCCTCCATTCAAACCTCCTCATTTTCATCAGAGGTGCCAACTTCCCGAAATATGACTACAGTTGAACCCTGTTATATTGAGGTCTTTGAGACCTTCCAAATTTCATCTGTATAATAAAAAACTTCTAATAAAATGGTTCTTGGGACCAGCCAAATTTCCTCTTTAGATTAAAACCTTGTTATAACGAGAGTTTGTCATGTCCATAAACAAGGTTAGACCATATCGGCTATTCTGTGAAAATGGAGAACGAAACTGGATATCTCAGAAAGTGTTGAATAATGAAGAATAAATTTGCTATTGCATTGGAAACTCATTAAAACAGGGTACTTGGTACTATCGAAAATGCCTTGTTGTAGCGGATTTTTCATTATGTCAGGGTTGATCAATAATTATATAGACCAAATTTTTGCCTATTTTTATATCAGGGATATTGTTATATCAGATCTCTATATACCGAGTCTCCATTGTAATTTTACTTGACATTATTATATACAGTCAAACCTCGTTATAAAGAGCACTGATATAACGAGCGCTCCTTATAACAAGGCAATTTTCTTGGTCCCTGCCCATCTTTTGTATTCAATTGTATTTTGACCCTGATATAACAAGGTTTCAATATAAAGGGGTAATTCCTCTGGTCCCAACAACCTCGTTACAACGAGGTCAGACTGTACATGATTGTTCATGATCGGTTCATGGATCCAAAACCGGAGATATCACTGACAATCTGAAAGTTCATAACTTTTGTAACAGGTTCTAAGATTCTTCTAAAATGTTCACAATCTATTAATTTCTTTTTCTTTTGTACTTAAAAAAAAAACAAAGAAAAATGAATTCATGTTATCAAAATGGAAAGACAATCTCATATTTATTCCTTCAAATCCTTTGGAGCAAATATCATTATACAAAAAATAGAAAAAACACTGTGAGCAGGGGCCTGTAAAAAAAGATTCAATTAAATTTACGACAGATATATTTATAGAATACTGGATGGCAATGAATGGAATACCAGGGAATATTGCACGAGTTAGGGCAATATTGGCCCTAACGAGTGCTATATTCCCGGTATTTCATGAAATAAAGCCATCCAATATAATTATTATTATCTTTACATTAGCCTTTGACTTACCTGTATTATTGTAGAGGTACCAGAAGGCTGATCACTGCTTTGCGCATGCGTGAAATTGAAGCCGTGCAACATGGCATAATGTTGCACGGCTTAAAACTCTCATATAGATAATAATAATCGTAAGTCAATGGCGAAATGTGTGTCACAGATATATGATTAATTTTCTATTTATCAAATCTCTTTATGTTACAGGCCCCAGAATGGACGTAGAGATTGGACAGAGTAAACAACTCTCGTTCAATCCTTGATAAAAGCTCTAGAAAACGAAATTACTCTCCTCTTATTCTGCAAAGAAATGTAGTGTTTCATAAAGGTGTGCGTAGGTCTTCGAACGACAGGTGACCCTTTCTCGCACTCAATGATAACCCTGGCGCTGAGTTGCACTGAAGAAAGGGTCATCAGTCGCTCATAGAGTTGTATGTAGATCTACGCACAGCTTTATGAAGCACAACCCAGGTGTCGTATCAGTTTACTGAATAAACAGCTACGTTTTCTTGTGTGTTTAAAGCTATTGTGAATGCTCGAGTGGGAATTGTTTACTTTGTCCAACCTCTCGGTCCATTCTGCTCAAATATCAAGTATCAAATAAAGACATTAGGGGCATTGCAAGAAAGATGTGACTTATTACAAATTTACTGCATATCAATTGCAATCAAAATGCATAACACTTTACAGTCAATATATTTATTCTGTAACATGCAGTCAAGTACAACTTGCACGCAACATGATTAATAACAATATAAGATGCAAACATTATTTCCTGAATAAAATCATTTTCACACAAGATATTGTGGAACTTTGTTCTAAAAAACACTTGAATACATTCTGTATCTGCTTTGGCAAATACAGTCAAACTTGTCTATGGTGGCCACCCAAGGGATACAGAAAAAGTAGCACCTGCAGAAAGGTGGTCATTATAGACAGGTATCTTGAACTGAAAGCCATGAGATGTTTGTTTTAGTCTTCTTAGTTTATACATTATATTTCAGAAGATATTTCAGATTTCAAAGGTAAACAAACAAACCTTTTATTCTGCCATGTCATATGAACAATTGAGATAAAAGATTCTTCAGACATTTATTTTTCATGACCAGCAACATCTCAAAACGGTCAGAAATTTTGAGGTTTATACAGGTACCAATTATACTCTTTGCTATTTTTATTGAATGATGATCTATTCAGTATATACTGCTGGTCAATTTTTATGTGTCTACCAATTAATAAATTTAAAACAAGCATTCATTCTTCCAAAATTGGGTTGAAAATACCTCTATCAATCATCTATAGATATATGTATTATGTTTACATAACTACATATATATAACAATAGAGTGATTTCCTTAATTGATTATAAAAGGTTTAATATGAACATCAACCAAAGCCAAACATAATTCTCTAAAAAATGCATGCTCACATTCAAATAAGGTCTATCTAGATCAGATCTGGAAATTAGAGATGAAACATAAAAAGATACATGAAAGCTCATCCTGAGAACTATATAAAAACAAAAATTTCAAAAATACATATCAATTATTGCTATAAGCAAATCAAAATTAAGCGATTGATAAGATTCTTTTATTCAGCTGCATAGATTCTTTTTTAATATATACAATAGTACTCTCTTACTTTATACTGCCACATTGCATTAATCATTGTCATTTTCATTGCACCATTTACATTCTACTGTAGATGTTTTACACTACAGACGAACAGATATTTAGTACTATACATCATATGCAGTCAAGCATAGTAGTTGTCAAGGGAATTTTCCTTCATGAAGGAGAACAAAACCCTGCAGCTCTCGGTTGTTGAAGAAGAATAGGATGATCAAACTGAAAATTTGGGCAAAATCTGACAATCCGTTAAAAGGTGTTTAATATTCAAAGTTTCAGCGCTATCCTCTCATGGGGATCCCTGAGTTGCCAATTTCGGCACAATCTGCGATGTATTAGTGGAGACCTCCCATCCCATTTGTATATTAATTTTCAAAAATTGAATAATATTTTATGATTCAACATGATTATTTAAAAAAATCCTTACAGAATTGATAGGGACATGTTATACTAACTTTCAAAAAAATCAAACGTTTTGAATACTTTTTCTGTTAAAAGTAGAAAATGTACCAATTTCATGTCCACAATGAATAGTCTTCCATAATTACGTAACATATTTTGTCAAAGATGAAGACTCAAGATCCCACAACTGAAACATTGAAAATTTATGACTTATAAATGGATTATTGGATTTTCATGGTTTAGTCATCTTATTTTTCTTAATCTACAGAGACCACACAAATTCCAAAGTTTCTTTCCCTTAAACATGCTTTCCAACCCGAGATTAGAATCCTAGACAATAGTACCAAAATCAAAAGATGTTTGTGAATAATTTGAAGCAGAACCACAATATTATGCATTGTATCTTTCTCTTTAGATCACATATCATTCTACATGAGCATTTAGTTATTCAGCTCTGATTTATAAGAAGCGTTCCAAATTTTTACTGTGAGGTATACCACTCAAGCTTTATAAATTCTCATGGTTTTTTCCTCCATATGATGATCTCATCTAGATAATAAAAGGAAGTCCAAGGAGTCTGGTAAATATTTTTCTCTATAAATAAATACGGTCATTAACAAATTTTGATACCCCCTACTGAAGGGTAATTTGCAAGGATTATGAATTAAGATTGGCAGTTGTTCTCAGAGAAACTCTCCAGAGATGTGTTTCATAAAGCTGTTTGTAGATCTACGCATGACTCTACGAAAGACTGATGACCCTTTATTGCACCTGATAACTCCGGACGCTGAATCGCACCTGAGAAAGGGTCACCACTTGCACTTAGAGTTGTGCGTAGATCTTCAAACAGCATTATGACATGAAGCCCAGGGGCTAATTGCACGAAACAGTCTTAGCTATCCTTTTCTTGGTAAGACTTTGTGTGCCATCCTCTTAACATAGACCTATCCACATTTGTGTCTGCATTATGAGGATGGCACAAGAAGTTAAGACATCTTAGCAAGGAAATTGCCACCAGGATTGGCAGGGGAGTCCTCAGGAGAAAAACCCTCCTGAGTGTTGTTCTTCAAAGAAACTGCCTTAGCACCCATTAAAACTTAATCATTCTGGTACAACCTGCCAAAGATGTTTGCTGCTAGGAGGGGCTCTCGCAAGCTACCAGCTTTGCTCCAGACAACATCCATCCCCTCAGAGTAACCCCACTCCTTGTCCACCTTAGGAAGTCCCACACCAGATGTCAAAACTACTGGGAAGAGTCTCGTTTGATCCGATTGTCCCATCATTCTCAGCTCAAATTCCTGGAAGGTGGTTGAGGCTTCGCTCATCTCCGCACCACACTGGTAAGGGTCAGTGTCTGACTTGCAGCGAACCAGACTGCAGCATTGGACATAGTACTCTCCATTCATCGTATGCAGGCCATCGAAAGCACCCAGAGCGTACATCTCAGAGTCGGAAGCGCGATTGAAGTCAATAGTGCAGGATATGTTGTTGTTGCTGACAGAGACACTACCTTTTGTACCTTGGAGTAGGGTCAAGTTGTATGGGTCATCGTTTAATTTAGAGGTGAAGTATCGTGGCACTTGCTTCAAACGATCGATCAGCGATTCCTTGATAGGGTTTGGACCGGAGTGACCGTTCGTTGAGTTTTGAGAATCCTTCAGGATGCCTGACAGAATACCTGACGAAATAGCTCCATCTATTCCTGCAGGAGTCTGTATCCCTTTGCTCCTGGATTGCCTTGACTCTGTGTACTCTGTAATGTCCATGAACTGCCTTCGCGGACGTCTCTGGCCCACGCTCTTGACCCTTGCAACCAGCATTGTCCCAAGGAAGGACTTCATATCATAAATGTGAGTCACAGAACCTGTTGTTGGAGAGAAGATTCCACTACCGGTCATCTGAGCGATTGGGTAGTGCTGGTTGGCGGCCAGGAGGTTCACCCCGTAGCTCATGCTCCACGCCTGCTGATACTCCACTGCGCTCAGCAATGGAAGCTCGTTCATCCAAGCTGTTGGGAAAACCATGGTATCCACCCCAAGTTTTTCGACCATATTCTCCGCTGGGGAGGGGAAGAGAATATCGAAGCAGGTGAAGAGACCGAAGTAACCAAAGCTCGTCCTGAATGCCGCCACCTCTGTCTGATTCCGGCCAGGGTTGAACACCTTGGCTTCTCCCGTGTACAGATTCTCCTTGTGGTACTTGGCCATCAACGCGCCTTCGTTGGAGAACGCAATGCCTGTATTGTACTGGTAACGCCCATCCGACGGGCAGTGAGGATCTGTCTTGTTATCGCATAGTTGAGTAGTCATCAAATTGGCAACTATTGTGATGTTGTGCTTCAGTGCTATGCAGCTTACGCGATGCTGGATGATTGTTTCCCGAATTGGTTCTCTCTGGCAGGGAATGCTTTTTAATGATGGCTCTCCAACAGTTTCAAGAAATGGAACAACATAATCTCTGTTCTCTTCCACTAAACCTGTGATACCATACTCCGGGAAGACCAATATATCTGCTCCCTGGATCGGTAGGAAAAAGAGAAAAATGGGGAAAATATGTTAGTATAGTTAAATCTTCTTATCCTGATGGCCATGAAAACTATCTTTTATGTATAGGCTAAAATTTTCATGGTGATCTTTGACTCTGTATGATGCATATTGATATGTATACCAACGCTGCGAATAATGTGAAAATAACAACAAGCTATTATGTGTCAAACTGGTCCAAGATGAACAAATATCTGTACGCTGAAATATTGGCTAATACAGCACCAACTTGCTATCAAAGACTTTCATTATATCTAAACTTTGTGTATTTAATTACAGGGTAGGTCGGTGCTCATTTGGAATAAAAGGAATTTGTCACTTTCATTGTTGTTCTTCAAATAGTATCACATTTCAGGCCCCAATTAGCCATTTTGTCTATTTTCAAACAAAGCAGTAAAGAAAGCATGGTAAAGATGGATGTGTTTTCAACCAAGAGAGGCAACAGGCTGAAAAAATAGAACAGGGAATAATTTTCCTGGTATCACATCGCAATCTTAGATGCATTTTAGCAGGATTACTACCAGGTATTTATATATATTTTGTGAAGAAACTTTTAACATAGAAATGTTTCTCAATGTCTAAAACAGCTAATAAAATGTGAAAAGTAAAATTATTCCTTGTAGAACTTTAACAGTCCAAAGAAAGAAAGATAATAAATAAACTAATGAATGAATAAACAAATAAAGACAAAACAGTCTTGCCTTAGACGCAGCAGTTTCAGCGTGGTAATTCAAGCCATCAAGATTGAGGCTGATGATCGACAGAGCTTGCTCCTGATTGATGATGGGCAACAACCAGGATATTGCTGTGTACTCGACCACTGCTGCTGTGTAGTCTGCATCTATCGCTGTTACGATGCATAGGATTAGGACCAGGAACTCAGAAAGGACTATGGTGCTAGTGGCAGCCATCTTGGTTTCATAAGCTCTGGAAGATTGAAAAATTTAGTTGAAAATTATATTATTCACAATATTATACATTATGAAAACGATTTGGGCACATAAATAATTCTTACCATCAACGATAAAATAAATATTAAGGACTGTGGTGCTGATGGCAGAAATCTTGGTTTCGCTCTGTAAGATTGAAAAATGTTGTGGGAAATCATGAAAATTATTTGGGCACATAAACAATTGGAATTCCACGACAGGATATCGCTGTGTACTCGACAACTGCTGCTGTGTAATCTGCACGATGCATAGGATGAGGAAAAGGAACTCAGAAAGGACTGTGGTGCTGATGGCAGCCATCTTGTTTTTGCACTGTAAAATTGATAAATGCAGTTGAAATCATAAAAAACGATTTGGGCACATAAACATTTCTTACCATCGACGATAAAATAAAGATTAATGACTGTGGCGCTGATGGCAGCCATCTTGGTTTTGCACTGTAAATATTGATAAATGCAGTTGAAATCATAAAAAGGTTTTGGGCACATAAATATTTCTTATCATCGACGATAAAATAAAGATTAATGACTGTGGTGCTGATGGCAGTCATCTTAGTTTCACTCTGTAAGATCGATAAATGCAGTGTGAAATCATAAAATCGGTTTGGACACATAAACAATTGTATGGTAGGGGGCTCCTCCTCTGCGCCAGGTCTCTCATCTGTGCCTCATTGACATACGCGATGTAACTCGCGCGCTTTGTGAAATCAAGACTTTTTCTTGAAAATCTCCAACCGCGTGTAAAGTGAATGGGATGCAGAGAAGGGACCCAAATATTTTGAACGGCAAAAATTAGAGGGGTGTATATTTCATCTAAAATGACATTGTTTCTGGTCAGATTCTGCTGAGATATTTCTCACACGTAATCTTTAGGATATCTATGATAATATCAGATTAAAATTGAATTGTATATTCATTGACTTCAAGTTTTTTTAAAGCTGAAAGTTTAGGTGCGCAGACGTGCTACCTTCCATCGTATTCAATCCATGGCCCTTTGAACTGTGGAACATCAGAGGTAGTACCGTATGAGCACTTTTACCCGGCCTGTACCCAGTATCCAGCCACCAAGTCTTGTGCAGTTTGCCTATGGCATGCCCTGATGTTAAATACGCGCTCGTAAATATGCTCATATACACAAGCTCTATTGAGGCTGCCAGGTGGCCGGTTTCTATGTCCCTCGGCGATCGTTGATTGTTACGCAAATATGCAGACGCTCTTCATCAAGTTATGCACATCGATTGAAAGCTCAGAATTTTGGCTACATAATGATGTTAAAATGAACTTGAAATGTTAGATTTTGTGGATTGTGGAAGAGCAAAACTGCTTAAGGGGCCGGACACTTCAGCTTGTAGGCACCAACAACCGTTCTGAAATTTCACAGACGGACCACCTTCTTCTTCTTCTTCTCTGTTGAATTCCTCCGTTTGCTGGAGAACTGCTGAGGTGTCAGCAGTTTTGGTGGGTTACAATGTACATGAAGGCCAGGAATGTCAGTTACAGTGTACAGTGCTCTGGTCTACAATCCGCTGTCTTTTGAAGTACAGATTTAGGAGGAATTGCAGGGACATTTTGTGGAATTTGAATATCTGAAAATTCCACCATGCATGGCCATGGGTAAAAAAAAGTTTTAATTGAATCAGGAGGGACTTAAACCACAATATCGTTGAATATGGTTGTGATGTTGATTGTATATGAATCATGATGTCTAATATATGCTGCCCTGTCGAGTACAGGTTATAAAAAATTATTTCTCCTGAATCGAATCCCCCCCCCCCC
>BQKZ01004842.1:25672-42617 GCA_036244855.1 Temnopleurus reevesii | reverse complement strand
GGGGGGGGGGGGTAGAATATTAGTAATCTTTGCAAACTTGAGTCACAAATCTATGATGAGCTATTTACAGACATATGATATCTGCCTGACGGCCCTGGCTGACCATCAATCAGTACTGATCCATGATAGTCTTTCTTTCGAATTATGAACTTATAAGTTGGAACCATGTTCTTGTTTTTGTTTTAATTCTGCTATCATGTTTGCATCGTTTCAGATGTAAGAGGGAAAAGTTCAAAGTCATATCGCTGCAATCACACACATACACATACACATACACATGTACACACACACAACAGAAAAAAAAACAATGCAAGTTAATGCAACTTTGCAAGGTGGAAAATAATTTTTACGCCAACTGTGCTGATTTAATCTGTTTGAAAACGAAAGAAGCAAGTTAGATGGTGATAAAAAAAAAGGTTTATTTATTGGTAATGCAGTGACACGTTTTGGGATTTTGCTTTCTGTATATCCATTATCAGGGGCGGATCCAGGATTTTTTTAAGGGGGGGCGTGGCACATGTGTTGATTAATTTTGTTCCAAAAAAGATAGAATTGAATATTCTTAAATGCGATTTCCTGGCATCTAAGACCATATTTCTACAAAAGAATAAGTGAGTGATATACTGCCAAATTCCCTGTAATTTTTCCATTTTTCTTTCATTTTTGTTTTTTTTTGGTTTTTTTTTTGGCAAAAAAATAGTGGGGGTGGGGGCGTGCGCCGAGACGCCCCTCCCCTGGATCTGCTACTGATTATATATTTGCGTCTATTTTCTAATGCCCCAAATTACCACTCAATAACACAATAGGCCTATTCAATTGTTCTGACTCATTAAGAAATAGTCTGCTGCTTTCACCAGTTGTGCTTATTTTCCTCATGATGTTCTTCCTTCCATTTAAGTTTCACATCCATCATAGGTCCATAAGTTGTTTGGGTTTTTTTCTCCGTAAAGTGAAAGCAACTCCATATATACACAGAAAATCAATATAAATAAATATATACAAAACTGAAAATATACAAAAATAATTGAAATGATAAATGAATTTATATGGAATAACGTCGGAAACTTATTTCTCTATTAGCATGTAGCCTAGGTGATTTGGATTTCAGTTCTCAATCACAAAAATCTAAATTAACAAAATCGCAACAAGAGAAATCATGTACCCAAATAAAAAAAAAAAAATGTAATTCCATGCAGTAGTGGTAAGGAAAATTTTCTATAGGAAACAGGATCAAACATTTGTATGCACACATATCAAAGTTCGAAATGTATTACATATATATATTATGCTAATGGATGGCGGGAAAAAGGGGGCTTGACCATGAAATTGCATTGTGTAGACAGAGGGATTGCTTTCCCAATAATCATGCAATANCTTTGAAGCATGTCTTGAACTAAGGACATAAATTTTTGGGATAAGTTCCCTTTCACTGGAGTGAACTGACCCTGTGATGTGAGACGATAAGAATAGGAAAACAGATGATAAAGAAATGTAATCATAATAAATTGTATTTCAGTCAAGTCAATGAACTTTTCCATGAGCAGAGGTAGGTGATTGAACTAGGGAAGAAAAGTCTAGTTTCAGGATGATGATTATAAATGACAGGTTGAGACATACAAAATTTTCTCTGATTGATAAAATCACAAGAATTTGTTCTCTATTCTCTGTCTCCCATTTCAGACCAATACAAGCCATATGTAACAGGCCCAGTTTTCTTGCAATCTATTTTTAGCTATACAAAAAAAAAAGTTTGTTTTACCTTCATAATTTTGTTGACAAGAGCTGGTAGGTTGGTCCCTTCAAATGTTCTCTGTCTGCAAGCCATCTCGTACAGGATACAGCCAAGAGCCCATATGTCGGATTTATCATTGTATGGCTTTCCTTCACACTGAAAAAAAGTAATAAAAATAGAGAAAAAATGATATTTGGTTGAAATATACAGCATACAAATAAAGAATAATGTATGTTATAAAAACATTGTTATAAGATTGCACTGATGGTGTTGTAATTGGTTGATTAGCTGTCGTATGAAGAAGATCTGCTTCGATGATACATAATGTGACAATATGTTGTAAGCAAGTTGTGATCAACTTTAAATTGCAGTTTATTGACATTGTCCACAAAAGCTCAAGACTATAAGACAGTCGAAAAAATGTGTTACAAATTGCCATTGACTTTCTGTTTACTGGCAACACAGGTGCCTAATCACTACCTATTGCAAGTTCCATGTAAAATTTTGTATCATATTGCAAATGCGACTTTACAAACAGACTTAAACAAACTATTAGGTTTCCAATGGATTTGACATTTACCTGAAATCATTACTGATCCCCTTATTGGATCTTTGATGCTTATTCAGAATTAACAGGTCTGTGGAATGCTTATTTTCTTTACTGTTCGTATAATGTCCCAACAAAGTTTGCAAAAAGAAAAAGAAAGAAGTAGAAATAAAATATTTTGTAATGAGCAGTTTTCACTTACTATTTCTGGTGAGATGTAATAAGGNCGACTGCTGCAGCTGTTCTAATTATGGGTATGGTAGATCGATCCTCTCCCCCAAAGACACTGGGGTGCTTGGTGTGTTAATAGTCAATGTATAAATCCTAATCCTCATCAAAATAACCTAGTTCATACTTATTCATAGAAATCATCTACTCACCAACTGCAGCAGCAGTCATAGATGTCGGAATGTTTGTGACAATCCACTACCCCGAACACATTTGGGTACTTGGTGTGTTAATGGTCGGATCGTTAATAATCAAATCCTCATCAAAATAATAATTACCTCATGAATATTTCAAGAGGTTGGAATATATTGATAGTCTATTTCTTCTTACCAACTGCAGCAGCTGTCTTAGATGTCGGAATGTTGGTGCAATCGCCGACCCCGAACACATTGGGGTACTTGGTGTGTTGACAGGTAGCCTTATTGACTGTCAAGAAGCCGGTCTCGTCGACCAGGGGGCTGGCCTTCAGGATGTCTGGTGGTCCCATGGGTGGAGGTACATGGATCATTGCATACTGAGGAAAAATCAAACAAAAATACAAGATTATCAGGGAAGGTACTGGGAATATATTAATCTGTTTGTTTCCTACTTATATGATTTTTTTTGTTCATGGTGGCCAGCAGCCCACAAGCTTAGCTTTTAGTTGGTCACCACATTTCCTTTCCACTCATCAATTATAAACCATGCTTATAATGTTCTCTGTTATTTACAATGTTTTTGATGATGATTGTCAACCATTCATTATGTTTATTGTTATTGATGTTGTTGTTAACCATGGAATTGAAATGAAATAAAGATTCATTCATTCATCATTCTGTTGCCATCACAGGCCTGACCATGATTGCTATACAGACTAGCCTATATGGAGGCACATGGATCATTGCATATTAGGGAAAATATACAAAAATATCATGGAATATATTAGGAATAATTATATTAATCCATTGCCATCAAAGGCCAGACCTTGATTGCTATACAGACTAGCCTATATGCCCTACTTGGCTGAGGACATTCATTGTGCCTCATTGGTGTGTTGGCAGGTAGCCTTATTGACCGTCAGAAAACCGGTCTCATGGACCAAGGGGCTGGCCTTGAGTATATATGGCGGTCCCATAGGTGGAGGCACATGGATCATTGCATACTGAGAAAAAAAAACAATATACACAGCATGAGTACATTGCATTATACAATCACATCTTCATTACAGAGATAAAAAGAAAGCTGAGCAGCAGTGAAATTTGTTTGACCTTTCGATGAACTTCTGATGATATCTCAGATCTATTTCATGAATTCCTGACTTATCTTTCTGTGATTTTTTTGTTTGTCTCTGCAGAACCAGATCAAACTAGATGAATCCTCGACCGCGCACGGTCAAAATTTATGCCTCCGCCATCACGCAATCAGAAAGATATGTACGGCTTGTTCCATGCCATAAGANGCCAGATAATGCTCCAAACAAAATTACAAACAACTACAGAAACAACAAATACATACAAAAACAGTTTTGTTTATGGAAAAATTTATTTATTTTCATCAAAAAATAAATCAATTCAATCAAGCATGATAATTTCATGACATTCCAAATTTCACAATTTCCTGTACACCTTGTTAATATTGAAAAGAAAGTCATATTTTCAGTAGTACTTACAGTTCTAACCCTAATACCTCTGATTAAAGAAAATATTCCTCACAATATTCAATATATAACATCAGTAAAAAAACATGCAAATCCCATATAATCATGTGAAGTACAGTAAAGGCATGCTAAATAGCTGACTATAAAAATGTGGAAGAAAAAAAAGTAAAACAATACTTTTGCTCATACCTCACAAGTCTACAACTTTCTTTGAAATATAAAAATAAATTTGATACATGGTCTAAGGCTACATAAACTAAATTATCTACGTAATAGCATTTTCATGAAAATTAGATTCAATATATTCAAGGTTTGGAAAAAGTCAATTATTTTTGCAGCACAAATTCTTTTTCTTGGCAACCATCACAAGCCTATAAAACTACAGTGTATTGGTTATGGCATCTTTATGTATTTTTTTTAAATCTTTTTTTTACTTGGGATAAAAGTTTCTCATGAAAGTGGAAGACTTGAAAATGTAATTTGCTCATAAATTCCACCAGTCTGAGACATTATTTCAATGTCCATTGAGAATACACTATTCAAAATCTAATCAATGATTTTGTCAGCAGCATTCTGATTTGTTTTAAAATACACATTAGAAAACATGCTATCAGTGATTTTCATAAACAAATGCAACTTTAGAATTACAATACTCCAAAATTTTCATACAAAATCATTCAAAGATGGATATCTTTTATATCTTCAACTGCATTTTAAGAAAATATGTGCATTTTATCCTTTTTCTGACTCTGGCACAGATATTCTGACAAAATGACAAAAATTTGATGATAAAGGAAAGATGGAAGATGAAAGAAGGATGAAAGGATGGGGGAGACAGAAAAGGGAAAATGGAAGGAAAGAAAGACTTATATTAGAATTGTGCATGATAGAATGACATACAGTGAATCACACACATTTGATTCCATCACTTATATTTGGAAGTACATACAGAAATATAGGAAATAACATTTTCACACACTTTACCAGCGGAGCTGCCAACTATCCGAATATTAATAGGGTGAATCATCATGAAAATTCAATGTTTTTCTTTAAAGTGAGCAAAAATATGTCTAATTCTAAACCAAATGTATAAATTCTATAGTTCATATAAACTCTCAAACATTCTTATGCAGCCTATCAAGCATTTGACTCAGCTATTTTGGTAATTTACATTGTAATTTTTAATCAAATGAATATGCCAGAGGGTTAGCAGCTCTACATCTGTACCAATAACAAATGGCTTTCATAATAAAAAAAAAAACATAATAACACGATATGAACTATTTCCGAAAAGTTAACTAGAACGCAGACAATAGGTCCGTACACCGTGTATTCAACTGTGCGGATACAACAATGATAAGCCGGTACCGAATTAAATAGCATTACAAAGGAGCATTGAAATTGCGTTCGACTTAACTTTTCGAAAATACTTTATATCTTGTTTAATTAACAAAAAGGAGAAGATGGACAAAATATACAACACTCTATTCACAACATGGCTCTCTCCAGACAAGACGAAATCGTTCATCTCATTCCACTTCAGCTGACAAAAGAATATTGTTTGGATGCCCAAGAATGACATTTGTTTGTTTATTTTTTAATTCATTAAGAAAAAAATTATAACAGATTTCATGCAGGAAAATAACACTTAGAATGAAGTTAAAAGCTATAAATTGTCTCAAATTAATTTTTAGATTTTATTTCATGTTTACCAAAAATTTGGCCATGACTTTTTTCAAATCGAAGTGAAAAGCAAAAAAATCCCCCAAAACACAGTCATGGTCAGGCCATTTTCAGAGGGTAGGTCAGTCAAAGGCATCCAAACATTTTTCCCCCCTAATTTGACTCATGTTATATCTCTTATTATTCTGCAAAGAAATGTGGCACAGGGATCATGGGCATTATCAACCCCATTGGCTGAATAAATGGAGAAGAAAGATCTTTTGTCTATATTAAAACCATCATTAAGAATTGAAAAGGATATGTTTCATATCGACAGCGAAATTCATCTGTGCAGAAAAATGTACATAACACTGTATCATCTTTAACATAACTAATGCATTGAGGCATAGAAATCATAATTGACAAGTGATTGACAATGGGAAAAAGTCACATCAATACCAAAACTTCCCACAAGGCTTAATTTGTGGATAGATATTTTTTGGCAATGATTTATCTTCAGAAAGCAGAGCATTACACACAATGTTATAAACTAGTATGATTTTTTTTTAATACATCTGGATATTGTATATTCTGATATAAAATTTGGCAGTTTTATTTTATAAATTTCAGAAGATTAATTTCTTTTTTAAAGTAACATACTGCTTAAACTTTTTTCCTAGCCATTCTAGAAGGAAGGAAAGTGGTGCAAATTAGCAAATTAGAAGACTTATTCAATCATAAGAATATTTCATAAAACCTTTGGCAGCGGCAAAAATTAGTCAGCTTTGACATATACAATGAAATCCATGATTTTGATAACATGAAAAGCAGTATCAGTGAGTGTTGCTCGGGTAAATGCCCGAGAATAAGTACTTGTCCTGGCAACCAAGATAAGGAAGACTGGGTGGTGTTTCAACAAATCGTTCTTAAAATTACGGACAACTTTAAGAAAGATTGGAGTACGTTAACGAATGTAATACGTGTAAGATTCTCAATCATTCAGCACAAGAACTGTTACCAGTCATGCGTAAAGTTGTTCTTTAAATCTTTCGTAACTTGTTGTAATACTGCCCTGGTATCAGTTCTTGTGCTTAATCAATGACAATATTATGTGCATTCAGCGCAAGAACTGATACCAGTCATTCTTAGAGTTGTCCTTGAAGCCTTTCTTATCTTGGTGAAACACCTCCTTGATCTCCTAAAGCTCTGTCCCATTGATGGTTTATTGGAATGTGACCATGTTATTTCATCAGGATTCAGAGCATATCATCCAGCTGGAAATAAGGTCCGGCTCCTGACGAGGATCACTTTGACATTCCAAGATGCATCATCTTTCTATAGACTTCAGGTCCGTTCCACAGCCCCCTAGGAAAGAAGGGTAAAAAGAATATAGAGTATATTTTCATCTTCATAGACTGAATTTTACAGGAGGGTGAAAAAGTCATCAATTTGATAAACAATACAGTTAACTCTGCCTAAGTCGAATCTCCTGAGACCACAAATATCTGTTCGGCGTAGGAGAAATTTGACTTAGAAGAGTGTTTCATATGATTTGTTTCTAAAATCCCATCGACTTGGGAAATTCATTGACTTAAACAAGTTCCACTTAGGCATAGTTGATTGTCTTTAAAAAACAATATTGATTTTATAATAAGAAGAAGGCAAACCCTACTTTTAGGCTGCATCCCATAAGGAGGAGAGCCCAAATATAAAGTATCAAGTAGTCCATTCAGGTATAGTCCTGGCATAATTTCTTTCTTGAGGCGGAACATTTACCAATTCTCTTCCTCTCATTCAATGCAGAAGATCTCGACTGCTATTAAAGATAAAGGGGACCCACTTGGCATCCTTGAAATTACAGGATTCAGTAATTGATAAATTCTGAAATCCTGAAATAATGTCCTTCTTGAGGTGATACATGGACCTCATTTTCACCTAGGTTATTTCATAAAGCTGTTCATAGATCTACGCACGAACCTATGAACGACTGATGATCATTTCTCAGGAGCTATTCGGCGAAAGGAGTAATCATTGAGTGGAGGAAAGGGTCACCAGGCATTCATAGAGGCATGCTTAGATCTACCAACAGTTTTATGAAACACATCCAATGTCTCCCAGGATGATCTCCGCTACTTCAAAGTAGAAATGAACCAAGTACACATCCTTGGGATATTACATAATTGGTTATTTGATTGGATGAATAAAATTTACTTGATTAGTCCATTCCAGTAAAGACCTGGCACGATGTCCATTTTGATGAGTTAAGGGCTCTTCACACCGGATCCGACATCCGACAAAACGACACACCGACACGACATGAACGATTTTCTAAAAATCGCTCTCTATGGAAATCGTATGGGACCGTGCACACCGCCACGACACTGGTGACGTCTGTCGTTTACGACACAAATCACCGGAAAATGTCGTTTTGAAAAATCGCTCTGCGAGCGATTTTTACTCGCACGACACACGACATTTTGACTTTCAACCAATCAGAGCGAAGGATTCGTGATAACAAGAGATCTTTGCTGAACAAAGGTCATGAACTTGAATCCCGTCTTGTCCAATTCCTATGGGATTTCACGTGTATTATTTTTATCGCACACGTACACGCTGTAGTACACGCCCATAATTGGCATGTTAATAGATTGGTTTTCTGGAGCTGTAATGTAGCAGAGAAATGAAAACCTTAACAGTTTTACCAAGTTGCAGTCCGTGCTTACAAACAATCCTAGATGTCTTTTTCTTATAAAGTGAGATCTGGACTCGACTGCAATTCTTCAAAATGGATGTCATCGACTCTAGAGAGTAGAGGCTTTTGTAGAGCCGGTAAGTTGCGTATCATTTAATCTGACCTCGCTAAAAAGTACAGGCCCGATTTAAAATTCACATTAATAAATGACAATAAATGGATTGTACACAGCTTTCAATTGTTTAAAGGCTCTGAATTTGGTAGCTCTATTATAATATTTCTATCACACTCAAATTTGCCTCAAACGTCGCCGCATTGAGCATAGAAGGTGGGCAGGCTGGGGTGAGGGGGAGGGGGTGACATGAACTAGCCCCGCCTTGTGCGGCCCGGAGAGCTGAGCTCGCCGACGCCGGCCAAGGCGGGGCTCGGACGAGTTGGGTGCTGTGTGAGTGCCGTCGAGTCAAAGAGAGAGCCCCGACTGATCACGATCGAGTGTTTGGGGGACTAGAAGTGTAAGATCAATGCATTTACTAATACTGCAATGTATTAGTGCAATTTGTTTTTCATTTAATCAGAGAATATCATTGTAAATTTTGAAATAAGAAACGGGATTGATTCCAAGCTGCAGTAGGTAGGCCTAGTCCGAAAGCTTCTGACTTTCCATTCGGCTGGTTGTTACACTTCGTTCCTCGTTCCACTGGTGGAACGAGGAACGAAGTGTAACAACCAGCCGAATGGAGAGTGGTCAGTGGAACGAGGAACGAAGTGTAACAACCAGCCGAATGGAGAGTCAGAAGCTTTCGGACTAGGCAGGCCTAGCCCTAGGCGTTACGTCATGGGTTCTAAATTTGATCAATCGGGGATTCCCTGCTCTGTCATACGCCATCAACGAAAGCTGAACTTATCACCGTGAGCAGAAGGGACAATTTATTGATTTTCACTTGTTTTATGAGATTAGAGGTGGATTATTCAGTATTCAAATATATTATATTGATTCTGCTTCATGAGTTATCTGTTTAAAAATAGCTTGGTGACTAACTGTTACTGTTAGCGCTTAATATCAGGGGTAGATGTGGACCTATAGTCCAAAATTGATACCCATCTTATTTGAGGGAAGTATAGGTTATATCTTCGCCTTTAACTCAAGATATGGCAAAATGCATGAAGATGACACCAACTGGAGCCGCTTATTATGATACGCCTGTGATGGACATGGGTTTTGAGGCCCACCTGAATGTGAAACATGAAACATTTGCTTGGGCCCTCTGGTCAAAATTCAACTCAACTTCTATTCTCCTTATTTGGACTGAGGAAAAACACTCTAGCCCTGTGGTATAGGAGTTGGACCTGGTCTGATATATTCTAGAACTCTAACTTAGAATTCAAAATATCAAGGTTTTGTTCAAACGTCAAAGTGGTTATTCAGAAAAGGTCTAGGGCTATGCATATAACGTTTAAAGTACTTTGAAATAGATCTGCACCAATCTGTCTTGGACAATTTTTTAATCCTAAAATTCAATAGATTTGAATTAGGCCCAAACTAGTGATTTTCTATTTTTCTAATTTAGTAAATAGTCTGTAATCTGGATTTCTATTTTAAAAGAAAGAGACATCGCTACGACGCTGGTGGGTGGTAGAACGTTGCAACCAGTTTTCTTGCCGATCACCTCCCCATGGGCTCTCTCTCTTGCTCTTGGTATGTGGCTGTTAGGGTAATCAATTTTGACCTGGAATAATTTTATTGTCAGACAATAGTCCAATGCATAGATCTACTTATTATTTTAATCGTAGGGTCATCAAGGACAAGGACAAGAAACTGTTCAATCATTCTTCCTGGCTGAATCACAAGGTAAGTAATTCAGGCTTTAATTCATAAGCTTATGGGTTTTGACATGTTATCATTTTATTTTGGAGGCCAGGGGTTATTTGAAGGCTTTACAGATACACTGTAGGCGTATCCCAACAGAAATGCATTGATTCTCGTTTTAACCCTTGCTGTAGTTCATAAAGGAAGAAGATTAGAAATGAAATTTACATAACACAATATGAAACAATTACTGAAGAAGGACAAATCAACAATAAAGAGTAAAATGTATTTCTGATGTACATGTAAGCAGGGAAAGGAGCTTTTACATTTATTCCACTGCAGAGCTGACAAGCAAAATAAAAAGGGGTATCACTTACTTACTGTTTTGATATGCTGATAGATGTTCAAGCCAGGCCTAACATTAAAGGAGTTTCAGATAAATCTGCACCAATTTGTTTCAACCCAAAATTTAATTGAGTTAAAATCAATTACTAAAACTAGTACTTTTCTGCTTTTCTAATTTAGCGAGTAGTTTGGAGTAATGTACATAAACATGGCTCCTGAATAACGGTCAGAATTTGGACCGCGAGTAATTTTACTGTCAGGTGTCATTAATACAATACTAAGCTCAAAATCTATTTTTTTTAAATTATTGACTGCCAGATTCTAAGTGCTACCCAAATAGTTGATGGTATACAACAACTATAAGCTATTACAAAATATTATGCTTCAAAATAAACATTTACTGTTTGAAAAATGGTAAAATTAAAAATAGCACTTATGAATGCACACTGTGCAGTAATAAAGCGAGTCCAGTGAACACTTGAACATTTGTAAAAAAAAAAAATTCTTAACGTGTGACAATGTCTTTAATTATTGAATCTACTTGTGATTATTTTAAATGCAGGGTCATCAAGGACAAGTACAGAAGTAAACTTTTCAACCATTGCCCATGGATCATGCTGGAGGATGATGCGGTCTGGCAAGACTAAGGCCTCTAAATTTTCATCCTGGCTGAATCACAAATTCAGGCTTTGAATGCCTATATGTGTTGACACTTCATCCCTTTTTCGGGGGGGGGAGAGGCTATTTTTAAGGCTATTAATTTTTGTTTTACACATTGGCTATTAATGTATTTATTTCAAGGAAGAAGAAAATTAGAAATGAAATTTTATTACCAATATATTATTACCAACAATTAGAAAAGTAGTTCAACAACATCCAGAGTAAAATGTGTTTCTATATCTTTCTGACAAAAATACAAAACAAAAAAAGCTTATACCTTTATTCTGCTGCAGAGTTAACAAGCAAAATCAAAAGGGGTCTCACTTAATGTTCCTTTTTTATTCTCACTTTGTTTCTGTTCAAATTTGTTTTGGGGTCACCTGCATATGATAGGCTAAGCTACATGTAAGTCAATCCACTCAGCAAATAATTCTAGATGGCACTATTTTGTATAATTTGCTTTCCTTGTTTGTCCATTATTTATTGTGATTTCCAAATTTTAATATTGAATGTCAGTGAAGGTATAACTTTCCTGTTGTAGATGAAGGTCTCTATTACCAATTCATATTATCATTCACTAATTCATTGGTCATTCCATTCGAAACTTTGCTCTTGATCAGTTGTATTTATTTGCCATATTGATTGTGCTTACTAATCATTTAAGATACATTATGATCCTTGATGATTTGCACCCCCCCCCCCATAATTATAATATTAAAAAAAAGTTTAACTAGAGTAAATAAAAGAAAAATATCTAAGTATCATTTAGTCTAAATCTGGAGAAAAAAAAATCAACATTTTACCCATGTTATATTTTTTTTATTTCACATAGATCTGATTTGAATCCATCTTGGAATGGGCTGCTCAACCAGATGTCAAGGCTCCACATCGACTCTTTGGCAAGGTATTTATATATCAAATTTTAAAACTAGACATCTAACCAGTTGAAAAAAAATCAGTGTACATATACATTGAGTCTTTTATATCAAATTATCTTAAATCAAGGGCTAATTCATGTTAGAATTCATGATATGACACAAAAATGGATTTAAGTTAAAAAGAAAAAAAAGGATCTATTTCTCACCTTCACTCATTCATGTTATGAATTTTTAGTTAGGCCTAATTGTCATATGAACAAGCGATGAACTGGAAAACTGTTTTATTGGCAATATCACCAAAGCATCTAAATTTTAATATTGTCTTTGTCATTGTGGTGTAACTGAGGACCTAGACCAAAGTCTATACCATATATCATTTGCTGAGAATGATGTCAGATGTGTTGAAGTACTGATATAACAATGACAAGGCAAATTATAAATACCTGATGATTATGGAAATCATCTTTTTATGATAGAGCAATATTATGTACTATAGTTCTACACATTAGTTACTTTGGGGGATCATTCTCTAGCACCTTAATTGTTTGTCTTTGTGCTAAGTTTCTAATTTGAGATGCTCTGTAGAACTTATTTCTGAAAGAAGGCCAAATTTTCTATTTCAATTGAACTCAATAGATTTTAATACTTCCTAAATAAATTGTTTTACTCACCTTGAATCATTAAAGCTGTTTTACTTTCACTTTTAAAATGCAAGGGACATTGAAAGAGGGAAATGGGAATGGAGGTAAAGGATGAACAATCGGATTACATTATAAGAACCAATGTGATGTGAACCACCCCCTCCATACATTAAGAAAAAGTCAATGGACAAGATCATATTTTAAAAATGTGCTTGTACCCTAATGATATTAGTCGAAAGAAAAGAAAAGCTACAATAATATTCAAGATTGATGATCATAGCTAGATAATTTNATATGAAAAATAAGATTTGAAGATACATTGAAGGGAAAATAAGACAAGGAGATAGGAAGTTGTAGGTCAGATTTTTGTTTGCATATAAACTATTGACAGTATAAAAGTTCAGAACAATAGGTTTGTCCCAGTGATCCCATTATGGAGAGGTTTATAGTGATTACAAGTACGTGTAAGGAGGGAATTCTGACTTGTACTGTATAATCTCATTTAGAAATGATATGAGAAAGAAAATTTGAAAATACAACGAAGCAGGAAGTGGTCATTTTGGATAAAAAGAAAAGTAGGGAATAAGAATAGAAAGAGAAAAGGAAATATCCTGTTCATTGCAGGTTAGAGTTTGTCGCTTAACTTTTATCATGAAATTCAGGACAATGGGATTAGGGTGGAATCACTGGACTGCATGTACATCTATTGTTTCTGCTTGTTTAAAGTGTTTACAGGAACCAAGATATTCTGACTTATGCTGCCGTGATGTAGAATCTAATTTGAATCAAATTAAGAAATCATATAAGTAGGACGATATGAACATTACATGAATGTACAAAATAGAAATTAGGATAACAAGGTAGAAAAAAGAGAATCATATCAATTATTCTACAAATTACTATTTTATGTTCCTACAGCTCAACCCGGATGTGAGTGCTTTCCACAGGAAGTTTGTGAGTGAAGTCCGTCGCTGTGATGAAATGGAAAGAAAAATACGTAAGTGGTTTTTCTTACAATTACAATGCCAGAAAAACTATTTCATCAATTTAGAGAAAAGATCAACAAGCTGGTGCCTAAAATGAATGATAGTGGAGTTTTATGCTATTAATTATTGAAAACCTCTTATAATAATTGAGAAGGTCAAGTATGTTAATGAATTTGTTTGTCTCAATATGTAAAAATGTAAAGTTGAAATTGCATCTTATTCAAACACTTTAAGATCGGAAATTAGATACAGATGTAATTTTATATTTTCTTGACACATTTCACTTAGACAATAAGACTTCAAAGGCTAAGTAAAGCCAAACAACATTAAAAATGGCTTATCGTGTAGTATTTTACAGACCTATAAATTAATTTCATATGATTCTTGTTCTATGTGAATAAAAAAGTTAAAGGAAAACTAACCATTCTGTTTTGACTAATCTGAATCTGTCCATTGCTGCAAGAAAAGAAAACAATATATTTCGCCTAATGGGTCAGACACATAAGATGCATTATAGTAATTGTTCTTTTTTGTCAAAACATGAAATATGGTTTTTATTTTTATCTTGATTCTGGAACAGGTTATATTGAAAAAGAAGTGAAGTTGGCCGGTGTCAAGATCCAAGAGAATCTATCCTTCATCCCAGCTCCAATCCCAAAGGCCATGATTGATTTAGAGGTNGAGAAAAGAGCTATGCCCCCCCCCTATTGAATGTCTGATTAGGAGCTAGGGGCTCCTTCAACTTTTTTTTTTTACTTTGACTTGTAATGGACAACGGAGCCTGCCTGGTAAATTTTTTTTGTTGAAAATGTTGGACTTTGGGACAGGTTCTTTCCCCTATTAACTAATTATGGATCTGCCCCTGGTCCTGTAGATATATTGATTGAATTTAAATTTATTTTTCTTATTTTTCCAATGCAGCTCATTCATCATTTCTCTTCAACGTGGAAGAAGTGTAATGGTGTCCAATTGGGCGCTTGACCGAGGAGCAAGAAAATAATTCATATGAACTATGAAATACGGCAATTTTTACTTTTTAGGCCTAAAGATATGTAATGCAATAAATTGTTGTTTTAATTCAACAACATACACATAGAAGGAAGTTGACTGCTATGACGTAAATGCATATGTTCTGTATATTTTGTGTTTTTTTTTAATTTCTTTTAGGTATTTACATTTTTCTATAGATTTTTTAATTTCTTTTTCATTTAATTATCTTTAAATGTTCTGGATTTTCAGAAAGATGTGGGAGATTGAGATGATGTCAAAAGCCAATTGAGTACTTGATACTGGTCTACTGATGTTGATGTATTTGAAAAAATAACTAGCATTATGATATTATATCAAACAGGAGGCCATATTTCATGAAACTTTGTCAGCATTAAAATTAGTCAGCGAGGACAAATCCAGGGAAATCCTTGATTCTGATTGGCTTAAAACCACTGCCACTAACTGTTGCTATTGTAACTGTCGGAAAATGGGCGCTTGTCACACTGACTAATTTTCATGAAATGGCCCCCAGATGGACATAATGGCGTAGTCAAAGACAATTTCTAATTCCAGTGGCACATTTTTTCAAGAAAGGAATGTTTGAATGTGACTCTGAATCATTTATCATACTCATTACAATTGTAATGTATTTTGTAAGCCAGATGTTTTCCCTGTACTGCCAAAAAAAGCAATGTCATATTTAGCGATTTCTATACGAAGAAGGATGTTCATAGCCCAATTTGTTCAATTTTTGTTTGCCTATTGTTATATAATAATAGATTTCCATTCAGCAGATAATATTATGTTTTTTTCAAATACATGTTTGTTCCATTCCGTGAATATTAGTCAGAGTTCATGTTCAACTGACAATCCTAAATTGTAATAAATCTGAGATCACAAAGTATGTTTCTGTATTTTGCTTTTTTCTTTTTTTTCAGAATATTGTCAATTACAAATATTTTAAAAGAATAAATGAATTTAACAATGTTTTAAAAAATAATTTGGGCTTGGCTTATAAAAGTGGGATAAATGTTTATAGTCAAAACGTACTTGTAGGCTATTAAGAATATAACATTTGTTATAATAATAGGAACAAGGTGATGATGGTAATGATCAGTGATGATGTTGATGATGATGAGGATGATGATAATATTAATGATGAGACGTTATTATGGTAGTAATGATTAGTATTAAGATGCAGCAATTGTGGTGGTTGGGGTGACGATAATGATGATGATGCTAATGGTAATTTGATGATGATGATGAGTTGGTATTTGTGATGATGATGACGATGATGATAATGGTGGTAGTGTTCATTGTAGTGGTGGTGATGATGATGCTGTTAAGTTGACGATGATGGCAATGTTGATGATGATGAGCTGGTGGTTGTGCATGATGATGATGACGATGATGCTGATGGTAATTTGATGATGATGAGCTGATAGTTGTGATGGTGACGACTATTATCTTAGTGGTGGTGATTGTGTGCACAATCAAACAAACAATTCCTAGTTTGTTTTTGTTTGTTTGTATTTTACAGCGAGGAGAGGGCAAAGATAAAAAAACGGAACTTTCTTTTTTCTTGACAGTCTTTTTTTAATACACATACGCGTCTGGTAATGTCGGTGCTGACTCGAGAGAGGGAGAGAGAGAGAGAGAGAGAGATAGAGAGAGAGAGAGAGAAAATCATGCGAGGAAGGGTTAACGCGTGAAAAGAGAGGTGTATTACGATTTATGATTCTTTGCCATGGTGCTTTTTTCTTATTCTTTTTCTACTACCACTGCTTATACCACTACTTCTACTTCTCCCTATCTTCCTCTTCTTCTCTTATTTTTTGTTATTCTCCTACTTGTTCTGCTGCTACTGCTTCTTCTTCTGTTTTTGTTTCTTGTTAATTGTTGTCCTTCCTCCTTTTTACCCCCCCCCCCCCCCCGGTCTCTTGATCTTTTCCTCTCTTCTCGTGATCCCCTTGGCATACCAGCGGCGCTGTTCGTGATTTATCCAGTTGCGTCTTCTCTCTTCCCTTAATATATTTGTGTTATCAACTATTCACCCCAAATACATTATATTTTCTCATTCTTTATTCTTTGTATTTTCGTAAATGTTTGATATATTTCTTTATTTATGACGGAAAAAGTCA
>BQKZ01004842.1:8489-19807 GCA_036244855.1 Temnopleurus reevesii | reverse complement strand
ATGTGTTCTATTCAACATAACATCTGCTAAGTAAAGTCTAAAGAATTGTTCCATCTCTCCTTTTAGGTTCTGGCTCAGATGGACGACCACCGTCAGCGTCTGCTCGCATCTGCTGCCCTCAACCTCTCAGCCTGGTTCATCAAGGTCCGTAAGCTGAAGGCAATCTACCACACTCTGAACATGTTCAACTTTGATGTGACAAGTCGCTGTCTTATCGGGGAATGCTGGTGTCCGGCTGATGAGCTAGGGAACATCCGACTGGCTTTACAACGTGGAACGGTGACTATCATTCCATTTATTTTTTCATTTACCCTTTTCTCACCACACACTCTGAACATGTTCAACTTTGACGTGACTAACTGGTGTCTCATCTAGGAATGCTAATCTCGTGCGGACGCAATATTGATCGTAAGGCTGCCTATGCAGCATGGAACGGTGCTTAAGTATCCTTTTATTTGTTAGATTACCCCTTTCCTGCTACTACCCAATGACCATGTTCAACTTTTACGTTACGAGTCGCTGTCTTATCGGGGAATGCTGGTGTCCCGCGTATGAGCTGGGAAACATCCGACTTGCTCTTCAGCGCGGAACGGTGACTGTCCATTGGTTTATTCAATAAGTTGAAATTTTTGTGTTTGTTTAACTTATATATCTACCAAACTCTGAACATGTTCAAATTTGATGTGACGAGTCGCTGTCTGATTGGGGAATGCCGGTGTTTTCCGGATGAGCTTGGGAACATTCAGCTAGCACTACAGCATTGAACAGGGACCATCCATCTGTTCATCCTTTTCTCACTGTGAAAGGGTACCTGAGGCCCCCAACCTCCATATAACATTTCATGATATTTCCATGACATTAAAAAAGAGTTTAGTTGGCAAAATATTGAATTTTTAAAACTGATTGATTCTCATTGTAAATCAAAAGACGACTTTTATGAAGACTATTTCACACAGTGAGACAATGGGACGAACATGCAAAAGAATGCGCATGAATTCTAAAACTCTTGCACAGAGCATAAGACAAACACATAGGCCTGTATTCTGATGTCAGGTGTAACTTAAACTAGAGTTTAAATCCGCGGTTTAAGTATGGGAAGCCAAATGAGGCTTGAATCTATAACAGTCGGTATTTAATTTCTACATTATTAGTGCATGGGAAAAGAGAGCAGTTAACATCAGAATTATACAGTTTAAATAAAGTTTTGGCACTTTGCGCTACCCATACTTAAACCACAGATTTAAACTCAAGTTTAAGTTAAACCTGATATCAGAATACCGGCCATAGAGCCATAGTCAATTGTGAGCAAGCCATTTATTTGCTTCTAACCTATGTGTGTTCAATAATTTCAGTTTCATTAATGTTATGATGTCATTTGCTTTCCAGCAAAAGAGTGGATCATCAGTTCCCTCTATCTTGAATCGTATCTCAACGTCTGCCAGCCCACCCACGTACAACAAGACAAACAAGTTCACTCTCGGTTTCCAGGAGCTGTGCGATGCTTACGGTGTAGCTACTTATAGAGAGGTCAACCCAGGTGCGGTTTATTCTTAAATCTTATATTTCTTTTATTCGTAAATGTCATCTTTTTATTTTGACTTTTTAATTATGTTTGTAGAAAGACTCTTGATGTTATTAATATATCTTATATCTCTTGATATTACTTTGAGTAAACTTAATAAAACTTTTGATGTTTGGAGATTTTAGTCTGTGGGCTTCATTTTGGCTTTATGTGGGCATTAAGATAGCAGGGAATGATTTTACTTTTTATTTTTGATTTGCAGTTTTAGACATTGGGGAAAGATTTTTCAACACTTTACTGTACATTTCTATGCAAAAAAGTTGCTAAACAAAGCATCTTTTGCATAGCAATCATGCTAAAATGCATAGCAAATTGTGATGCGATACCAGGAAAATTATTCCCTGGGTTAGTACTCGTTTTGTCCTCAGTTATCCTTCTGCTCCATCTCCTTCTCCATTTTCTCCTCCTCCTATTCTTTTGAATCATGCATTTTCATTTATTCTACTCTATCTTTCCAATTTCTCTCCTTCTGATCTCTTCTTCCCCTTATCCCTCACTTTTTTTTCTTTCAGCAGTTTTCTGCATTTCCTCCTATTCTGCAGAATTTTCCTTTTTCTTCCTCATTGCTCTTTGTAAATATACAGCCTTCTAGTTTATTTACCTGTAAAATAATAGATAAAACAATTATCCTTCACTTTGTAATCCACTTAAGCTTTTCTGAGGACTACATATTTTCTTTTCCATTCCATCATTGCTCCTTTACATCTTTCTTCTTTTTTTACTCTTTTATTCCTTTTTCATTTTTTAAGATAGCAGATGTCCTTATTGATCTGGTGCATATTTTTTTTAATTTGTTTGACTGTTCGGGAATGCATTGCTATCAAATTTTTGATCAAGAACTTCATAACTGCTAAATGGATATTATCAAACTTGGATCAATTTGATATCAGCATGAAAGAAGGTTCAATGTCAAAGTTAAAAAAAGTATAAAAACTTGTGAAAAGAATTAGAAATATTCTATTGATATCTCATTTCAGCGCCGTTTACGATCATCACCTTCCCGTTTTTGTTTGGAGTGATGTTTGGTGATGCTGGCCATGGACTGCTCCTCGCTCTTTTCGGACTCTGGATCATCTTAAAGGAAGCAAAGCTTAGATACAGCATGGGTAACGATGACGTAAGTTAGATTCCATTTCAACTTCATAGTCAGGTTTCATTGGGAATTTGTTTATGACTTTATTTCATATTTGTCTTCAGCTAAATTTTCGTAATAATTTTCGTGGTGCCATTTATGATCATCACCTTCCCATTTCTTTTTGGACTTCTCCTCTCTCTTCGGACTCTGGATCATTTTAAAAGAAGCAAAGTTAGATATAGCATGGGTAATGATGACGTAAGTTAGATTCTATATTTATTTTTTGAAGGAAGACAATCCAACCAAAAATCCTAATTCTTTTTTTCTTTATTTGCATTGACTTCATGCGGTAGTTCAATTTGGGAATTTGTTTTGATTATATTGTGGAAATTTGTTTTCATTGTATTTCCCTACAGCTGCGATTTCTATTTTTAATGTACAATTAGTGTAATATAAAGCTCAACTTCAGTATTTATTTCATGTTTCACTTTTACTACTAATGTTAGATTGATTCTGCATTGTGACATGCATCATTGAAAGGAGAAATAAAATGTTTGAAGTGATTCTTGGGGTTTGAGCATTGGTCATGCCCTTCTGAGGGTGAAGGCAAAAGTCGGACCAACAATTATCTTTCCTCATCGGGTGTACGTATTCAACTGTGAATGATACATGCTTTGAAACCCAATTTCTCTCTCTTTCATTTCTTCAAATAATTTCTCAGATGTTTGGACCAATCTACGGTGGACGCTACATGATCTTTCTAATGGGGCTATTCTCTATCTATGGCGGATTTATGTACAATGACTGCTTCTCGAAATCACTCAACATATTTGGGTCATCCTGGCATACGAACGGAACAGGATGTTTACCGTAAGTATAAGTCCTTATTTGTTTTTTGATTTGAAAAATCTATGGTGGATTGATTCTCTATCTATGGCGGATTTATGTACAATGACTGCTTCTCGAAATCACTCAACACATTTGAGTTATCTTAGCATACGAATAGAACAGGTTGCTTACTGGAAGTTCTAGTTTGCTTACTGGAAGTTCTAGTTTGCTTACTTGAAGTTTGTATTTTTTTGTTTCAAACTTGGTTCGTTTTTGTGTGTGATATAATTTATTAATACATTCACATATCTCCCTATGTTCAATTCAAGGGATATCACACTTTGGAGATCTTAAAGTACTTGAATAGTTTAAAAAATGAGTATGTTTTTAGAGTTATCGAATAGAAGGTTTTTTGAAGTGCAGTCAAATTAATTTATGTTTATCCCAAGATTAACCATTCAACAGGCAACTACATCACAGTAGTGAGAATGCAAATTTCCTTTATTAGTGTAGTGCACTCAGACAATTATTGTAGTTTATCCAACTAAGCAACAAGTAATAGAGAAGATGTTCATTCCATCTATTGAGGTATGATTTTTTTTCAGGTGTACAAATATCTGTCCATTGAACATTTGACAAAAGTGTGTGCATAAACTATGACTACATTTAAAAAACCTTAAATTTTGAAATTGCCTTGTATTCAAAGTCGGATTGACAAAAAAAAGTGAAAATGTACCAAAATTGATAGTAAAATTAAGCAACAAAGCCATAAAAATTTAAACCCTCGGTCTTCTTATTTCAGATTTTATATTTAGTTCTAAAAGATAATGATGTACTGACTGAAAAATATCCCATATTTTGGTTAGCTTTGATTAAATTTTCATCAATTCTATCAATTTTTTTCTTGTTTGATTTATAGAGACTATAAACCTTCGAGTACTGGTCAGATGATGCTGGATCCAAAGTATTGTTATACAGGGAATCCATATCCATTTGGACTAGATCCAGTAAGTAGATCAACCTGAAATGATCTGTATTCCATTCTTTATAAAGTGGTGTATTGCTGTCAAGAGAGGGAACCCAAAAGAAGGCACTGCTAAAAATTCATTAAGTCAATAATAAATAGACGAGGGGAGTCATAAAACGCTTTAATATGAAATGAATATGTATTCTAATGGCAACTCTTTATTTCATTTAGCATGTATAATGTTGTTTCATCAATTGAGACCAAACCATTGCTAATTTTTTTTTTCTTTCATTTTGTAAAACCTGCTTAACATAGTAATTTAATGTACATGAACAAAATGTAATATGAACAGAATGAATTTGGTATACCAAATTTAGCAGCACTGAGCGATATTGCTCACTGTGCATGCAGGTGAATCTAATTTCATTGAAAGGGGCTTCCTGAACCACTCATCTAAACGAACGAGTACGCATTCACAGGCAATGTCTCATGACATTGGTCCGCTTTAGTGCATAATATAGCATGCCAAATTAATGATATTATGCTGTTGTATGAAAATTTTTAGCATAAATTTAATTTGATGCCATNCCCCCCCCCAATGAACTGAGATGACTGAAATATCCCAATGGGATTAGGGTTAAAGGATCTGTATTCAATCCTTTATGAAGAGGTGCATTGCTGGCACGAGAGGGAACTCAGAAGATGGCACTGCTAAAAATGCTTTGTTCAAAAGCATTTCTGATCATCCTTATATTGATAAATGTGCTAATTTGGTGTACCAGATTTAGCTGCACTGAGCGACATCACTCACTGTGCATGCGGGTGAATCTAATTTAATTGATAAGTGCTTCTTTTGGCACTCAGCAAAAAAAGAGAGTACGCATTCACAGGCACGATCTCATTGCAGTGGGCTACTTTAATGCATAATATAGCATGCCAAATTAATGATATTATGCTGTTGTATGAAAATTTTTTAGCCTAAATTTAATTTGATGCCATGTAACAAGGTCTTTCTTTATATTTTGTATTGTCGGAAGAGTGAAGGAAATAAAGAAAAAAAATGCATTTTGTATTTACTTGTATGCAATGGACAGGAGAGTTTTCTACTAATATGTCAGAATCAACTTTTATGTCATTCTTAAATTTGTTTATTAGTTTTAATCTGAAATATTATATATCCTTAATTTTCTACGAAATTTCCATGCTCCTGTTGGTTTTGCTTCTGTTTTGTCAGTCAAGTTGCCTAATTAGTTTTTAATTAGTTTCTGAAGATATGTGACATTGGTTTGAAATATATTTCATTTCTGTTGTCTTATAGGTATGGCAGATAGCTCCTGGCAACAAGCTCAATTTCATCAACTCTCTCAAGATGCGTCTATCAGTCATATTGGGTATCTTGCAGATGGCGTTTGGTGTAATGCTCAGCTCGGTCAATCATGTGTAAGGTTCCGATGGTGTTAGGTGTTAAATTGCATTTTGTGTTATGATTATCTTTGTTAATTATATTTATCCCTAACTAGGCCAGGCCAATATGTGAGTTCTCATAGCCATTGGTGGGGTGGGTGGGGGGGGGCTTTTAAGAAAAAAAAATCATCTCCCTGGTGTCCATCTTTGGCTCTCTATGTCTTCCTCATTTTTCAGAAAGCGCCATTAATCTCATCCATGTTCTAATCATCATGTTTCAGCTTCAAATATCCATAATCAATGACTTTTGTTCAATTCCAATTCATGTGATTTAAAAAGATAAAGGTTATATCATTGTGAGCAGAAGGGATAACAGCCTGGGACAAAGGAAACAGCATCCATTCAAGAGTTAACAATATCTACATGTAGATTGACACAAAGGATTTGTTCATCCTTCTTATTTTGTGGAAAAATGTTGAACATGAGTCACGCTTGGGACCTTCTTTAGTGATCATGAAGCTATTGTGAATGCCTATATGAAGTTTTTTTAATTGGCCCAGTCCTTTGTCCCTTCTGTTCACCGTGTTTGGAAATTGGTATTAGCTTTTATTTGGTAATAATTCTTCTTTTCTTTGTCGACAGGATCAACAATCAGAAGCACCGCCTCTTCTTGGAGTTCACTCCTCAATTCGTCTTCCTGGTCTCCATCTTTGGCTATCTCATCTTCCTCATCTTCTACAAGTGGTTCGCGTTCGGACCGGAGAACTCAGAAACCGCCCCTAATCTCATCAACGTTCTCATCTACATGTTCCAGCTTCAGGTTCCAGATCCACCCATGTACAAAAATCAGGTATTTAAAGGTTCAGTTATAATGTAAACCCTCTATGATTTGGTGTGGTCGTTTGTCACTTATAACTCTAAAGCAGCTGCAAATTAAGTTATTTGTGATTTGCCATTGACACAGTTTATTTACTTGTTTATCCTTAGATTGTACATTTATGATTATTTTTCGCTTTTACTGGTTGATCTGAATGTCAGTATGAAATGAATATTTGAATGCTGGAAATATTTTGTAACAAATTTCATTGAAAGCAGTAATGAAGACAACAACAAACAAAGAAATAAATATGTACCTCAATGCACTGAAACTTACAGTGGCACAAAATATTTTTTTTGTTTGAAACAGAGGAAGAGTTGAGGATTGATGGCTGAGTGACAAATGGATTGATTGTTATGAAGATTTCTAACCAAATAAATATTTGATGCTTTTTTTTTCCTCAAAAACTGGTCCAGATGATTCTACTAGCGCTGTCTTTGATATGTGTACCATGGATGCTATTAGGGAACCCAATCTATCAGTATATCAAGCATAGATCAGTTTTGTAAATATTTGATGCTCTTTTTTTTTCAGAAACTGGTCCAGATGATTCTACTAGCGCTGTCTTTGATATGCGTACCATGGATGCTATTAGGGAACCCAATCTATCAGTATATCAAGCATAGATCAGTTTTGTAAATATTTGATGCTCTCTTTTCAGAAACTGGTCCAGATGATTCTACTAGCGCTGTCTTTGATATGTGTACCATGGATGCTATTAGGCAACCCAATCTATCAGTATATCAAGCATAGATAAGTTTTGTAAATATTTGATGCTCTCTTTTCAGAAACTGGTCCAGATGATTCTACTAGCGTTGTCTTTGATATGCGTGCCATGGATGCTATTAGGCAACCCAATCTATCAGTATATCAAGCATAGATCAGCTTTGTAAATATTTGATGCTTTTTTTTTCAGAAACTGGTCCAGATGATTCTACTAGTGTTGTCTTTGATATGTGTGCCATGGATGCTACTAGGGAACCCAATCTATCAGTACATCAAACATAGACGGACTGTGAAAATCAGGAGAAATGTAAGTTGACACAGATGTTTAAATGTTGATTCAAAACTTTGATGCCCTCCTGCCAAATCTCACTCTTTGGACATGAATCTCATGCTCTTTGGTCCTTCTCATGCTCAAATCTAAAACAAATTTATATACATTTCTATTGATCTCACTCATTTGAGTGTATAGCAATTTGTTCCCTTGAGTAATATTTTGGTAATTTATGAATAGTCTTATGCTGGCAGTAAATACTAGAAATATATTGTGATTCAATGAAAATTCAAATTTAGATTAAACCTGTTATTGAACTGTTTCATATGACTCAGACTGTAATTTTTTAAATTGTCATTTAGAGTACAACTAATGATGATGATGATGGTAACAATTGTAGAAATAACATATATTCTAATGAAATAACTAGAGGGGCTGCCATAGGCCCACAGTATGGACAGAATTAAAATTGAATGTCCCACCATGTCCCACGAAAATGCATATGTTTTACATAGGCTTTGTTGGGATATGGTGGGACCCTGTTAACTCTATTTCTGCCAATACTGTGTAGGTACCAGACCCATGTCTTACAACAATGTTTCCACAAGGACAAATGTGTGAATATGTTTTCCTATTACCAGGGCTATATGCCAGTACCGACAAGCGATTCTGTGAATGTGGATGATGGAGATGTCCAACCGTTACACATCGTTGATGATAACGATAAGCCCACAACATCCAGCTTATCAAACTCTTACAACGATGATGTATTTGAAGCATCGCTACACGAAGAGGAAGCGGTGAGTTTTGATTATTAATGCGTAAATCTAGTTAGGATAAAGATTAAATTGGTTAGGATGCAGATCATAAACTAGTTAGTATAAAGATTATGAACTAGCTAGGCAACAGGAAGCGGTGAGATTCAATCATTAAAGTGCATTCTAGTTAGGATCATGATTAAATAGGCAAAGCCCCAGTCACATAGGAGCCTGGAAGCAACACGATTCAACACAACTCTTTGTTCAGCTGAGTCCAGATTCGCCTCATTAACTGCCCCTGAATAAAGAGGGACACTTAACTCAGATCACAAAGGACTCAACTGGACTAAGAATCGTGTTGAATCATGCTGCTTCTGGGCTCCTATGTGACTGGGCTTTAGGATGAATATTATAAGCTAGTAAGGATGAGGATTACAAACTAGTCAGGATAAAGATTATAAACTAGATAGGATAAAGATTCTAAACTAGTTAGGATACAGATTATAAATTAGTTTGGATGAAGATTATAAACATGTTAGAACAGAGATTATGAATGAGAGTGTTGGCTTTACCCTGGAAAGTCAGCCTTTTCGAAGATCCAATAATGGCATCTATGCACATGAATAATCTTCATGTTCCATTTTATTTTGACACTTATGAGACTTAGGGGGTGCTTCTACAAAGTTGCAATTGATCACAACTGAAAATCAGTCATAAATTGGAACCAGCGTTTCCATTTGCACTGTGTCTGCGCTTTTGACCAGACGCTTTATGAAAAGATAAGCGCTTTGCGATCAACTGGAGCTCATAATTGATTGCACGTTTATCGCAACATCCCACTTAAGAGGTGTTGTTCTAAAGTTGCAATTAACCTTCTTAAAAAAGATCCATCCTATTTGCTCTGTTTTTTCTAGTTTGACATGGGGGAAATTTTCACCCTGCAAGCCATCCACACGATTGAGTACTGCCTGGGTTGTGTGTCCAATACAGCGTCTTATCTTCGTTTGTGGGCTCTAAGTCTGGCTCATGCAGGTAAGTAGCCTATCCTATGCAAGTCTAGGTCCATGCAGCAATTTCTTTTGTTTGACCATTCATATAACCTTTCAATTTCATGCATGCTGTTCATTCTGACATTTATACCCATCATTGAATACTGTCTTGCTTGTGTGTCCAAAACAGCTTCTTATATCCGTTTGTGGGCCCTTAGTCTGGCCCATGCAGGTAAAGTAGTCTGGACCATATATGTCTTTAGGTTCTTACGACGATTCTTTGTTTGGCTGTCTGTGTAACCTCAGACAATTTCAAGCATGCGGATTATTAAGAATTTTATTTTCAGTTTGATATGGGAGAAATCTTTATTCTATAATGTATCCACACCAAGTGTCCAAAACAGCTTCTTATCTCCGTTTGTGGGCTCTTTTCAGCCATAAATATTGCATAAAATTTGAGGCACGCGATGCATTGTGGCAGTATTTTATTTTGAGTCATGTGAAATATAGGAATATGATTTCAAGTTGGCATGTCTGCAAAGAAATTGGCTCCTAACAACCTTCTTTTTTGTAACCAGAAAATAAACACATATTTGATGTTTACTCTAACAGAACTCTCAGAGGTACTTTGGAAGATGGTGATGAAGAATGGTTGGTTCGTAGACTCCATGTTCACCCAGACGACCGGTGCATGGCCTTACATATCAGCAATCGCAGGGGGATTCAATCTCTTCTTTGTCTTCGCTGCTTTTGCCGCCATGACAGTAGCCATCCTTCTCATGATGGAAGGGTTGTCTGCATTCCTACACACTCTAAGATTGCACTGGTGAGTAGTTTAGCCCCCCCCCCCCAAAAAAAAAAAAATTGTTTGGATGTTCAAGAATTTTTTTTTTTAATTGCATCGGTCGGTTAGAAAAAGGTTTTTTTTAATTAAAATATTCTGATTAATTTTTTTTGACTTGATTTTGTGTAGAAAACAAGAAAAGAATGGAGTAAAAAGCCCATAACTTTCGGAAACCTTCAAAGTTTTATTTTGCATGTCTTCCTATAATTTTACTGTGATTATTTTTAATTTGAGTGAAAAGCAAACGAAAAACAGTTCAGGTCAGGCCGTTATCAGAGGACCGATCAGTCTTAGCCACTCAAACAATTTTTGTTTTGCCTTATGATGGGAAAAAGGGAGGATGGCCATGAAAAATCAATTTAAAGAAAAATACAATATATATGACCTTGTTTGAGTGAAATATTCTGCTCATAATGGAAGGGCTGTCTGCATTCCTACACACGTTAAGGTTGCATTGATGAGTAGCTTATAAAGGGATGACAGTAGGGTTGTTTAGAAAAATCAATTAAAAATACCACAGGAAAAGGATATGAACCTAATTTAGTGAACTATTCTCTTCATGATGTCGGGGCTGTCTGTATTTCTGCTCACACTGAGATTACGCTGGTGAAGATTTTTTTTTCATGGTCTTGTTATGACGGAGATCGCCATTCCTCGTACCTGTTTCATAAATTCGTCTATAGAGGTATGCACAACTGATGACCCTTTCTTGCACTCAATGATAACCCCCTTTGGCTGCTTTGGGACCTGAGAACGTGTCAGCAGTCATGCGTACATCTATAAACAGCTTTATGAAACAGATACCTGATATATCTACTTCATATATAAAAGGGAACTCTACAAAATTCAATAATACCATGGCATTAATGTCAGCCCAGAACTTTATTCTTTGCCAGGTACTTTGGATTACTTAACTCTGATAAGGCCGGACTTTTGGGCTTTCTATGGCCCAAATCAAGCCATTTCAAACCCTCTCCGCCCCCCCCCCCCCCCCCCC
>BQKZ01004841.1:8688-27353 GCA_036244855.1 Temnopleurus reevesii | reverse complement strand
CCTCCATAGGGATTGTGTTGAAGCGTACGTGCGCTTATTTGGGCGCGCATTTAACCTAAGTGCGCGCCATGTGCGCGCCATAGACAAACTGCATGATGTTTGGTGGCCGGAAACCGGCCCATGGCCTGAAACCGGTCCTCGTACGGTAAATCTTGTTCAAAACGGGGCCTACGAATTAATGTGACACAATTTGTTGACAATTCTCGCCATTTTCCAGCATGGAGCGATGCGATCGTTTCGTCAATCGAATTTTGATATCACGATATCTCCGTGATTCTTTCATGGATTAATTTTATTTTTGGAAATATTTGAAGCCTGAAATATCTAGTTTCATTTCGTGCCAAGATTTTAAAAAATAATTTTGTATTTTAGGAGATATATTGTGCTAAGTACCACAATCCAAAAATGCTCTTGAAAAAGGATACGAATTAATGTGACCCCATCATACACCGGCGGCAGTGCCGCTGGATGCGAAAGTGCATTAGTGCCAGCATTTCTTCACACAAAGCAAGAATGACAAAGTCGATTGAAGTGGTCGGCGATGGATTGAAATCCCCTATGGGTGAATTCAACATGTGAGGTGAAGGTGTTGATGTTGATGTTGAGAGAGTGAAAAGGCTTGTAAACCAAGCTGAATGGACAGTTTACAGACGTGATCACTTTAATAAAGTCTTTATTGATCATGCAACACCGAGCGACGCATTTGATATGAATAAAATTGTATGATGGGAGGTCGCACGTCTGCGCACCTAAACTTTCAGCTTGTAAAAAGCATGAAGCAATGAATCGCCAATTCAATTTTAATCTGATATTATCATTAATATCCTAAAGATTATGTGTGAGAAATATCTCAGCAAAATCTGACCAGGAACAATGTCACTTTAGATGAAATATACACCCCTCTCATTTTTGCTGTTCAAAATATTTGAGTCCCTTCTCTGCGTCCCATTCACTTTATACGCGGTTGGAGATTTTCAGGAAAAAGTCTTGATTTCACCGAGCGCGCGAGTTACATCGCGTATGTCAATGAAGCGCAGAGGAGGGAGCCCCTACCATGCGGGTATATTCAGAATACATAATAAAGCGTAGTGCTTTCTAAGATAAAGTTTGCTTCCGGGAAGGCAATTCTTACTGCACATGAAAAGATTTAACCACTATTTACATGTCACGGGTTGTTATAGCAAAAGTGCTCCAATTCTGCGAGGAAGATGTATGGTGCTGTGATATAAATGTAATTTTCTAAAAAATGATAAGATATTAAAAATTTGATATCACCATCGTGAAGAGGGGCATTTATTTGGCCAAACTGGTAGTTTTCATAAAGAGTGGGCAAGAAATAATGAAAATATTGCCAAAAGATCAGCAGATTTGCTGAAAAATACTTGGTCTCGCGACACTGATCATGATGCTTAAAATTTCCTGAAAATAAATTATCAAAATTGTAATTTAATAGGCGTACGGGAGTGTGCAAATTAATATGCACCAATTGGGGCGTTTACTCATTTATATTCAAATTTATGTGCTTTTCTTGCCACTGAAGTGTACGTGGTATTCCTTAAAACAAACCGTTTGATAACAATAAGACTTCAATACTTGGAATCCAGTTTGCATTACTTGTTGCTATGTCGGGCAAGCCCCGGGCAAGCTTTAGGATTGTCAAGAACAACCTTTGTATTTTTAATATAGGTATACATGCATAAAATTTGCATCTATTAGTAAACCCGCCTATTTGTTCGCAATTCTCACCTTTTTGTGAGTTGGTCAATGCGATTGTTCTTTCAATCAAATTTTGATATCTCTCTAATTCTTTCGTGATTTGATTGTACTGAGAATATTTGAAGCGTGCAATGTCTATTTCATACCGAAATGTTAGAAAATAATTGTATAATATTTCAAGAGATATATTGTGGTAAATAATACAATGTAAAAATGATCAAGAAAAACTATATGAAATATTGCATTGTGACCCTATCATGCAGACAAAACATGTTTGATAAAAAAAAATTATATGAACACCAACACCAAGACCAGGCTGCATGGTATGTACTCTGTGTTATGATCATTTTCTCACAAATGCAATGCAAGCACCATGCGTGCAGGTGTGGTGTTAAATTGTGCAAAGTCTGTGTTTTTATTTTTACACAGATACCATTGTTGTATACGTGTATCTGTGGTGCTAAACATCCAATACAAACACCCAATACAAGCACCAGGTGTGCAGTGATTGTGCTATTTTAAGTTACTCCATGGTTTATTTTTCACTGTAGATTCTAAAGCTGTAATCCTCAGGTGTTAAACACCTAGTACTATCACCATGTGTGCAGGCAAAGTGCTAAAATATCTACATGTACACTCCATATTTTGTTTTTCATACAGATCTCATTGCTGTAATCCCCTGGTGCTAAACACCCAGCACTAGCACCATGTGTGCAGGTAAAGTGCTAAAATATCTACACTCCATATTTTGTTTTTCACACAGATTCCATTGCTGTAATCCCCTGGTGCTAAACACCCAACACTAGCACCATGTGTGCAGGTAAAGTGCTAAAATATCTACACTCCATATTTTGTTTTTCACACAGATTCCGTTGTTGTAATCCCCTGGTGCTGAACACCCAGCACTAGCACCATGTGTGCAGGTAAAGTGCTAAAATATCTACACTCCATATTTTGTTTTTCACACAGATTCCGTTGTTGTAATCCCCTGGTGCTGAACACCCAGCACTAGCACCATGTGTGCAGGTAAAGTGCTAAAATATCTACACTCCATATTGTTTTTCACACAGATTCCAAATTGCTGTAATCCCCTGGTGCTGAACACCCAGCACTAGCACCAAGTGTGCTGGTAAAGTGCTAAATTATCTACACTCCATATTTTGTTTGTCACACAGATTCCATTGCTGTAATCCCCTGGTGCTGAACACCCAACGCTAGCACCATGCTGGGCGGGATTCCCCAGGTGGCTCAGCTCTACGCCCAGTCCCCGGAGATGAACTACTTCGAGGCTGCGAAGGACGAGGCTGCGTTCGTGCGATCGAGACCACCCCTGCCCAGCGACTTAGCCCAGAGCTACAGGCCTCCGAACCCCTGGCCTGTCAGTCCCACCTGCATGAAGGATTTCATTCTGGTGTGCGAGTTTTCAGAGCTGGAAGGGCCGAAGCCATTGGTGAGATTAGCTCTTCTTTTAAAGTTTTGTCTAAGATTTTCACTAAATTTATGTTATTTAACATACTTAATGTGCATACAAATCAGATGTATGCCAAATTTCATCTGCTTGTAATTTTTCCTCTGTGTGCAATTTCTGAGAGTTTAACATAAATTTTTTGAGTATTTCTGAAATGAAGGAAATTTGTGTGGAATTTTCTCTTTCATTTTCCTCCCCAATACCATAATATGAAATTGCTTCATCCTACAGTGTACATGTACCTAGGCGGTTTTGCTAGAAAGTTGCGATCAATTTCTCAGTTGCATTTTATCGCACGCATCAATCAAAATCATTGTTTCATATTCTTTAGGATGCCCATCTGAATTTGGACCTGATTTGCTCTTGATTTGCAAATTATTGCAAGTTTTTAGCAACACCCTTGTGATTTTTGGAAAGTTTTAAAATGCTCCTGAAGAAATTATTATTCTGTAGCATTTATTATAATTGCAGAGCAGAGTCTTGCGGAGTAAAAATCTAAAAATATAATGTTAGTAACTGAAATTCAGAAACTGATTGCCTTTATTGTACAGCTCATTGTATACCCTATTATGAATAATTCACCATGATCTCATCAATTGGTAATTAGTCATGAATAACAAATCACCTTTCTAGATGAATAGAACAAAGCTTTGTGTCAATGCGCATTTAGAGTGAAGTCATCGTACACATGGATGCTGTGTGAATTATTATTAGGGAGGGCTGGATACATTGGCAGATACTGATTAAGGCCCCCCTCCCCTGGGGGTTGACTATACATGTGCGTATTCTATATTTGGGGAATAGGAGTGTGTATGTTTGTGTATCTAAAGAAGGCGGGGGGGGGGGGAGATCCCAATTTTTTTAAATAGGGGTCTTGAATTTTAGTGATTAATAGTAATAGCAGTTAATTAAGGGTGATTTCGTTCTCTCCTCCTCTTTTCCTTTCCAAAAACATCTGAATTATTTGAATTTTTTTTAGAGGGGGGGGGGAGGGGTTATTGTTTATGGTTGGTGTAAAAATATCACCACTTTTCTTGTAATGTATGGAAACATAAATCTGTGTGATATAGTGTCAAAATTGTATCAAATGATTCCACCAAACTGCATAATGTGTGTATGGAATTGTACAGTGTATCACTTTTGCATTAGCATTTTGTTTGATATAAATTGATGCACTGGAATTGAACGTATGTAATTGTAAGTATTGATACTGACCTGAAAATGATTTGATTTCCCAACAGAAAGAAAGGTTTCTAGGCACTAGCCTGCATCAACATAATATGTGATTTGATTTTTCTCTTGTAAATTTTCTCATTTGTTGTAGATAACAATACCAAAGGATGGTGGAAGCGTTTTTGACAAGAACATGTTTGCTGTCAAGATAATGGCTGTGGATTATAATGCAACGAACTATGCACGATCTTCGTAAGTAATTATTCCTTAGCCATCGATTTTTTGTAGAAGTGCAAATTGTAATTTGTGCTATTCTTACTGGAAAATGTGTAGAGTGCTCATGGAAATACTGTTAAGCTTTGTTATAATTAGGTCCTCGGGACCAGTAAAATATCCTCTAAACCTGGTTTATGTTAAAGTACAACAGAAAACAAACAGTTGGGGGCCCTAAAATCATGTTGTTACAAGGATAGCAGTGTTCTTTAAAATGAGGTCACACACGCATTATTTTCAAAATTCTCCTTCTTTCATATAGAATAACACTTAATCTTGCTCCAAAATATCTCCAAGATCTAGTTTCCCTCCATTCTTCTACTTCCACAAGACCTCTCCGCTCATCGTCCTCCTTACAACTCACTCTCGGCCCACGCGCAAAAACCCGATATGGGGACTGTGCCTTCTCCTCCATTGCCCCTACCCTCTGGAATAATCTTCCAACTCACATCCAAAATGCTGAATCTGTTGAATTATTTAAATCCCCTCTCAAGACCCACCTATTTAAACAGTTATAATTGAATTTTGTAGTACATTTTTGGAGGTGTACACCAAGTTAGTTTATAATTAGGTATTTTTTTTTCTATTAATTATGAACTATGTATTGATTTTTTTCATTATCGGTATTATGATTAGACAGACCACCTACAGGTGCGCATTGAAACAACTGTATAAAGGGCCTTATAAATGTAATTATTATTATTATTATTATATAGTTTTTGTTTCGCCCCTGTTTTGCAGGGTTAATATGATATTGAGTATACTTTATCAATGAGAATTTTAGGATTTTAGTGTCATAATGTAAAATTAAAATAGCCGTACAGGTGTATGCATTACTCAATGTACATTTGAGTCATGGCAAAATAAATGTACATGTATTATATTGAAGTAACCACAAGAAAAAGATTGATCATGTACTGTTTTCTTTTTTTTTTTTTTTTTTAAAGACCATTCTGTTTTAAAAGGCAACAACCATGGGAAAGCTAGCTAAACAAACTAGAAACCAAACAAATTTGTAAAATGCAAACCCCAGTCTTTTCAGTGTTCTAGTAAACAAATAACAGGTTATAAAGCAAAGAGTGGAGCAATAACAATGAGTATCAGGGATTACAGCGTATGAGTCAAATAGTTACAATGTTTTGTTTGTATAATTGCTTAGAATAAATTTTCTCATAATCGAACGCTTGGAATTGAAATTGGAATTTGCCAAAGTTTCAGATTTCGAATGTTGATCATGAATGCGTGTTACCTGTAGATCTTGTTACTATTAGCAACATAACCCCAGAAGGGAAAACTGCTCTACATACAATGTATTTTCCATAGGGATCCTACATGAAATCTGCTCTTTTTCTTCTAGGCTAAATTTAGTATGGAAAAATGGCAAACTGTATGGGATATATTTTGCATGCATACAATAGTCATAAAGAATTAGTCATGAAAATTAGTCATGAATTTAACAAAAAGTAGTGCCAATGACTTGTATAGTCCTCACATAGATCCATTTATAGGCATGCATGAAACCATGGAATACATGCTGTTGATGTCATTTTGTCTGTCTGATTTGATAATCAGTAATTCTTAATGGGAATGACATGCAAAGGAGTTAACAGCACAAAATTATTATAGATTTGCAGAATGCAGTGGCAGTTGCAGACCCATAAGGAGCATCAAGCTAAGCACCCCCCCCCCCCCCGCCCCAAAGAAAAAAGAAGAGTATCTAAAAAAAAATCACATATGAGGGAAACGGGAAGGAAAAACCATAGAATATACATGTACATGTACTGTATGAAAAGGAGCATACAGCTGGTCTAATAGATCTGATTTAAAAAAAATATTGTATTATTTTGCTTTCACTGTTTAAAAAAAATTCATACTGAAAGATTTATCCAATAATGGTCCATCTACTTCATCAAATAGGAACCTTTAGTGGTTCAAATTTTGTCACTGTTCACCCCATTTTATGGAAGCTCCCAATTTCGTCTTTCACATATCACTCAGTTCAACATAAGATTCTTATAACCTGCTTTATTACGTGAAAGATGAATAGCGGTGTTCAAGGGAATTGCACATTTTTTTCGAATAGAAATGTTGGAAAATATGTGTTGGGTGGCTTTCAAATTTAATTTCAACACTGTAATACATTTCTAATAATGATTTTTTTTTTTATAACAAGTGTACATGAAACACTGATTCTGATTGGTTTGCACGTACATGTGATCAACTACAACTTGCTAGCAACACCCCCTATCTGTGCGAGTGTGAATGTCATGTACATGTACTCTTTCAAGTAATACACAAATAAAAAAAGGTTAAACCCCGTGCTACAGTATCGAACATAAGTGGAAAAGTCAAGCAGAATGTAATTTCTCTTGGCATGCATTCAAACCAGCAATATATATTTCATTAGTGTGATTTCCTTGTTGATTTTAGAGCTATAATTGAATAATTTGGGTAATGAGGAGTTCTGGCATGAAGTATTGAGTTTGTGTTGATCAATCACGTTTTAAATGTCTTCTGTGCTGCAGGCATTCACTCTTGATCAATGCGAAGGCCATTGACTTAATAATTAAAACAGCACACGTTTATGACTTATCAATCTCCATTTACAGTAGAACAGCAAGCAATAAAGGGTGACTTGATATATTACATACACCAGGGAATTCCCTGCATATATGTTATAGTTCTTGTCCCTACATCTCAGAAGACAAATTATGACTTTGTTTTGATTTTTCCTTTTCTTTACCTTTTTAATGCCAGATTAGCTTGAGGTCTATGTCACATAGCAACTCTATTGTATTATCCCAAATAAAAAAACAACCAGACAAACAAACAAATAAATAAATAAACAAAGAAAGAAAAGCCACCTAAACCATTCCAAATTGATTGTTGAGGCCTGCAAATTGTAGAACCAGTAAGACTTTAAGTCTTAGAAAGGTGAAGCAAAGTTTCGTCAAATTTTATGAATATTTCAGTATATTAAAGTATACTGGGCAGGAATTTCAGATATATTTTTTAAAAGGAGTTAAAAATATAGGAAACGATGGAAGTGGTAAACCCACATAGAACCGTGAGACGCAATACGAAAAGAAGAATATATCAAACATACCACCCTCCCTCTCAAAAAAAATGTTTGTTTTCCTAGCGTTTGTTACATGTACATGCACTTCATATAAAGAGGTATTTACATTCATGATCTACTTTCAAAATCTCTCTTTTGAAATGTAAGATTTCATATTCAGTGCAAAATGTCACCAAAATGTTGCATACATGTTTTCTTGACAAATTTTCATTGTTGTTTTTTGTTATTTTGATAGTGTATGTAATTTGTTGATTTATCTTTAAAATTGGGTCATTTTTCATAGAAATTCCAGAATCTCCACCCCTTAACCTACTAACCTTGATTTAAAGTGAGCTTTAGCAACTCTACCATGAAACCTTCTGGAGTGATTTTACCTGTGCCAATTTTGGTACAGTAAAATGGGGCAAACCAGAACACGGGGTGAGACGGGACAAAACTTGGACCATTACGGAATTCTATCAAAGAAGTGGATAACTCTATTGGCTTTTCAATGTGTGAAAAATGAACAAAAAGTGAAAGTAAATGTGATATTCATAAACGGATCAAAATAGATTGTGTACATTTTTAATAAAGTTTTGTCCTGTTCACATAGGCACGTTGTTCCTGTTCCTGTTTTGGGGTACTCTATAACAGTATTTTGTTCAGCTGAGGGAGGGTGGGGGGATTGGTTGCAAAGAAGTCTTCAATATTCATTCATATTCACTCATTGCAAAACTTTAATGTCTATTTGTATTTTATTTATTTATTGATTGATTTCTTTTATTTTTTCAGGAACACTTTCAAGCTTTCAGAAGACACATCAGTGATGATAGAGGATAAGAAGGATGGAACCTACTCTTATGTAAGATTAACAACCTTGATTCTTGAATTTAAAGTACATCCTATTCCTCCATGTTTATTTAAAGTGCATGAAATTAAACCAAAATGACTTTATTCGTATGGTGTACTGCATGTAGTTAATGAGTTAAAAGAAAATAAACTGGTCGATTACAGTCCACTTGCGGAGCTTATCTCTGACTTTTTTAATGTGCGTCTGTTCTTTTGTGTGCCCATCCCATTGCTTCACTGTGTGAGATAGTCTTTCAACAAGTTGTCTCATTATTTATCATGAGAAAGCTTCAGTTTTAAAAATTCACTGTTTTAGATATTAAATGCTTTTTTATGTCATGGGATGTTAAATGTAGTCGTTTTTTACGACAGATGAGTAATTTATTTTTCTTAGCCATATATCTTTCATTGCTGATTTAAAAAAAATTGTGAATTCAAATATTTATAACTTTACAACCACATATTGATTATTATTGCTCATAGATTGAAACAAATTTGAGCAATAAAGATCGTGATTGTGATTGATATATTTTTATGTATTTGCTCAGAAAACAGACTGATGATGTCAAACTTTGATCCTTTCAAGTAGGATTCACTTAGATTTAATACCATGCTTTATTTGATCAGACTACTGATTTAAGGTCAAAATCCAAGATATTATTTGTGAAGCATGCACATTATTTCCTGACAGACTTGAAATATATAGGTTGATTCAATGACAGTATATATTGTAACCATTTTCTATTTGTCTGTGCATAAACATACAGTTGCCGGGCACATCATTTTCTCTTCATTTTATTAATTTTTACACAATTTTCGTAGTTGATTGCATACAGTGTAAAATCACTTCGTTGACAATTTACATTTTTCTTTCATGTACAAATTTGAAAAGTAATTTGATGTATTAGACTGAAAAGCAATTCAATACACAACAGATGTTTGTTAAAGAGAGAATCTGAACAATTTCATGTTAAATTATTGTCAAAATTTTGGCAACATCAACTGGTAATTTCCTTTCCTTTAAAAAGGCTATTATAAAGTTTAGGAGATAGCATGTGCATATTAGGTCGTGTTCTTTTAACCCAAGAGTAGATATATGGAGAAAAGAGTAGCATTTTGTGAGTGAAAATCTACACAGAAATCCCTGGATTTGTTCCCCTAAAATTTTATTACAATTACATCAAATTAAAGTACACAATGGCTCACTGCCAGAACAGAGATATGCAGTGATTTTTCTTTGTAGTCAATCATGATTAATCCAGTGGCAGATTTCACTGAGAATATATGTACATACATTGTACAGTACAACAAAATCATTTTAAAAACAAATTTTGGACTTTGAAAACTCTAAAGTTTTTTCAGATTACTCACTTTTTTTTCCGAAAGAAATTACAGGTACATGCGCATTCAAGGTATTATTTTCATCAGTTCAAATTGCATTTAAAGCTGAAGTGCATTTGATATTTTATGTAGTTTCTTAGAGTATTTTGACACAGAAAAATCATTTTCACATAAGAAAAGAAATTTGAGACTTTTTGAGAACTCAGAAAGTTTATCACTTGATTCAAATTTTAGGAAAAACACTGTTCATTGTACATGTATTATTGGTACATGTATTTGAACTCTGAAATATCATGTGCAGGGTGCTTGCTTGCCCAGGGCAAGTAAAAGTCATGGCTGAGCAAGTATCTTCAAGCATTTCAACTTATGAACATACAATGTACATACATGCTGTATAATGTACCCTGGATGCATGTGTTTAAGTCATTTGAACTGAGTATACATACATGTATACCCTGGATGTACAATACTAGTCCAGTTGAGGACTGTGTGTTCTGATAACACTCACCTCTGCATATATTCTCTTACACTGACCACACAGGGACTGCACAGCACTCAACCACGGAGTCCTTACATGTACATAACCCTCTGATCTTTATACTCCGTGGAGGCGCGATCAGAGGGGTATACAGATCTTCAGAGGGTTATGTACATGTAAGGACTCTGTGGTTGAGTGCTGTGCAGTCCCTGTGTGGTCAGTGTGAGTGCATATGCAGCTCTAGGTGGGTGCTATCAGAACGCACAGTCCTCAAGTGGACTAGTACATTACATGCACGGTCTCAGTTTTACATTGTGAAAGTTATGGTGTTTGAAATTACCTTCGGTTTTAATTACATTACCATGATCATGTTACCATGGCAGGCAGATTAGAGCATATATTTACTAAACGAGAAATTGCCCTTCTCATTTTTAGGCACTAAAATTGGAAATGCATCGTACCTTGAATCTGCTTTACATGTAGGCTTATAAATGATACCTTCCTTTCCTAAAAAATGGAAGGTGGACAAATATGTTTTTCTATATGTAGATACTGGATTTTCTCATATTGTCTTGTCCTAAAGGTATTCTAAAAGCAAGCTGTTGGGCCTACCGGGTACCTTTTATTTTCAGATCGTTAAAAAAAACATGAATGCAGCGGAAAGATATAAAATTTGTAAATAAAAAGGCAATAGTTTCAGTGTATTCTCATGCATTTATGGAGGTGATGTCAGAAATTTTAGTGTTTTTGATTATTAAATGATTATTTTGAAACTTAATATTTTCACAGCTTACTGTCTTTACAGCATCACATTGTGAGATTGTGCCTGACATTCCAATAGGGCAATGCCACTTTTCTAAAAGGGCACATTACTATATTACAGCATCTACATGTAGGGGTAAAAGAAAAGACACCAAAAATATCCAAGGCCATTTAGGAGGTTATCAAAGCTAATGGGTAGGGCTTCCAAGGCCTGGCTTTCAGTGGCTGTTTCAGGTAGCAGTTTTTGAGAATTTTTGAATGAAAAACAATGTTATTGCCTTATATTAAAAATGGTTGGTATTATCTTATGCACAGATTCATCATTTCACCCTCTATGACATCCACGCAAGAGGCTTTGTGCGTCCTTTCTGTATGGCTTATATCACACCAGATAAAAAGTAAGTANGCACAGATTCATCATTTCACCCTCTATGACATCCACGCAAGAGGCTTTGTGCGTCCTTTCTGTATGGCTTATATCACACCAGATAAAAAGTAAGTATGTAATATTAATAATAATAATAATAATAATAATAATGATAATATCTCTTATTTACCCAGGGTAGCCACTTTCAGCTGTAAGCTCTTCTTCCAGCAGGCCCTACATAACGTAAAGGTATTATTACCCTTCTCCATTCTTAAATGCAGAGCGTCTGGCAAGACTTAGGCAGATTGTCCCATTTTTATAAGTCTTTGGTATAACTCAGCCGGCGATTGAACCCGCAACCTTCCGTTCATGGGGCAGACGCTCTACCACTGAGCCACACATGTCAGATAAGCTCAGAGGTGTTTTTTTTTTAAAGGGGAAGTTGGCGCCATCCCAGCCCTTCTTTCAAACCCAGTCTGATCCATCAGCATGATGGAGTAAAGGACTATCCTCAGAATTTCCCAGAATAACTAAAGACAGAATTGGACAGAGAATCTTGGAGCTGTACTCTGATAATGGTGTCCCGGTGTCTTATCTTATGCCTTATCTCGGGGGTGTTGTTCAAAAGTTGCAATTGATTGCAAGTTGCAGTCGATCGGAACGTGTCAATCAAATTCGTTGTTTCTTGCGCGTCATGTTAAATGCGCACACCGCGCGCGAATGAAAATGCGCGTTACAATTTGCAAAGTTGCAGTTGATTTGCAGTTGATTTTGAGCAACACCCCCTAAGATATGTAAAATTGGCAGCACTGTCACAAATATGTATTCAGAATACTCTGTCTTCCTGGTTTTATCTCTCATAGGACCTGTCAATCTTAGCTCAGACAATCAATCAAAATTAACGCTTCATTCCCCTGTGCAACATAGTATCAATTTATATGGATAAGAAGTTTGTCGTTCTCTGTGCTTGCTATGTCCCTTTCCACCTAGGCATGGCACATGTTTATTTTTAGCCAATACCAATCATGACAAAAGATAATATTTTGAGATGAGACAGTTATCAGAATACTGCTCCAGGTATTGTTTTGAGCCACAGACAACTCCAAAGACAGTAGAATAATGATAAGGCCTATTTCCTAGTAATGTGACACCTAGGCGTAAGTGAATTTCAGATGAGGACTGCAAGTGAGAAAAAGGGACGTTCTCTGATATGAATTAAGACAATATTTGTATTATTGTATTGCTCTGTATGTTTGAAAAGTGCAAGACAGATATATATATATATATATATATATATAATATCAAAATGAAATGAGTAAAGTGTAGAACGCAAGTGAAGACATAGTCCTCTAATAATGGGGTATAACCCTCAAATAAGAAAGAAAGTCTCGCTACTCTTCAGGTACCATGACACGAGACGAATAAATATATATATATATATATATATTTATATATATATTACGAGTGCACTTCCATAGGAAGGTGTAGCCTCTCTCATTTTAATTCATTTAGTAAGTTGATTGCCACTGTTTTTGTTTGTCTATGTTACCTGTGTACTATTTTTCCTTCTCTTTTTCTTCACTTAAGTCACTGTGTAATATTCTTTTCGTAATCAGAAGACTGTGCGCTCAGAAACATCCATATGAAGTTCGTCATAAATGTTATGTATTATTATTATTATTATTATTATTACATTGTAGTGCCTTTTATTCCTTTAACCCTTTGGTTGCGGACCAACACTCCACAGACATCTTGCTGTAGAGCACAATTTACGTAATTCATGAAGAAAGTAAGAAGGAGAAGGGAGTGAAAAGCTCTAGAGCATCTTAAATTACCTTTCCGGTTTAATTTCACAAGTCATGTCTTTAATTTTACGTTCCTTTGTTTAGTTTTGTCCCAATTTTTACTGTATGGACATATAGTAGATGTATTCGAATCAGTCCAACCTTGAATTTTTCACCAACTCTTTCTTTCTGTTTTAACCTACCTGTCATGTATGAGCATATTTTAATCGGTTCAACTTGTTGATCTCCACAGCAAACTGCGCTCCAATCTGCAGCACATCATGGCATCCTTTCATCAAGTCAGTCAGTACTATCGCTATGGCAACTACGTCATCTTCAGAGAAGAGATGATCAGTAGATTAGCCGATCTCATCTTCACAAAAGGTAAGGCCATATTTTTGTCATAGTTCAAAGTGCAATGTCTCATGAATTATGTAAACATATAACACTGTGAATAGGAAATACAGGAATTTGCAAAAGTAAAAAAGCTCCCCATTTATATCCTCTTTGAAAAAGGTATGGCCGACCTGCAATTGTTTTTAATACTGGTACTTCAAACAGCAAAGCTTCATGAATTATGAAACGATAGCACACACTGAACAGAAAAGATATAGAAAGTTGCAAAAATGAATAACTCCCCATTCACAAAAAAATATAACAGAATAAGTTATACCAAATTTCTTGTTTAGTAATTCTTTCATTTCAACGCTTGCAAGTTGTTGCTTGTGCATAAGGTATGCACAAGTTATCATCAGCCACACTTCTCCCCTGCCTCAGTCTTAGCTCAGAGAGAGTATTCTAAATTTTGTATATGTTGGGCATACGTTTGCTGTAGAGTACTGAAGTGGCCATTGTAAAACATAATTAGCCCACTGAATGCGCCACAACATTGCCTTGGTACGTGAAGTTATGGACCAAGTCAATTTTATATAGTGATCAATAGGGCAATTTATGTATTTAAATGACAATATCTTGACTCCCCATCTATCAATTTCCACAAAATTTTGGCTTTTGATGATTCTGTTCATGCATAATCCACATATGGTATAAAAATGTAGAATTCCAAAGGATTTTTTTTTTATGACGTCACACTTTAGTTCTCCATAAAGACAAATATTTGACTGAGCCTTTATATTTTGATCAAATTTCGTTGTAACAGAAAATATTGAGACCCTGCTAGAGGAGATAGAGAAGGACCAGGAGGCAAGGGTTGAGAGAGCCAGGAGAAACATCCACAAGAACAACCACGTCCCTCATCCCACCACCACCAGTAACAACCAAACCAGTAACAACTCCACCACTGCCACCAAAAACTCCACAAGCAACTCAACAGCCATTAACTCCATCGTCAACAGCAATTGGGATGGTGGTGGGGATGACCAAGAGGATGAGGAGAGGAAGGATGAAGAAGGAGGAGTGGAGAATGGAGGGCTCCAGAGGGAGGAGTCTGTTGATGAGCAGGAGCAGGAGATTGTGGCGGAGCTGAAGGAGTACGCGAGGAAGAGAGAGGAGCTGGAGGCGGTAGAGAAGGCGATCAGGGAGATTGAGGTCATCTTGGAGGCTGTCACACCCGCTCTGGTAGGTGATGATGATGGGGGTTATGATGGTGATAATGATGGTGATGATGATGATGATGATGATGATGATGATGATGATGATGATGATGATGATGATGACAATGATGGTGTTGGTGATGATGGCCTAGATGATGATGATGATGATGTTGATGATGATGGTGATGATGATGATGGTGATGATGATGATGGTGATGAATATCAAGGTGGTAGTGATGGTAATGGTGATGGTGATGATGATGATGATGCTGGTGGTGATGGTGATGATGATGCTGGTGGTGATGGTGATGGTTATGGTGATGAAGATCAAGGTGGTAGTGATGATGGTGCTAATGATGATGATGATGATGATGATGGTGATAGCGATGATGATAGTCATCACATTAATTATGATCACGAGGCTGAGAGCAGCATTTAAAGCGCTAATAGTTGCATGGATGATGAAATCATTTAAATCTTATCATCTCTTTTATGAAACAAAAACTTTCATATCCTCTTCCTCCACCTACAGAAGAAGAACAAGAAGATGGAGATGAGATACCGACGTCTCAAGGAGCGTTACTCCTCCAATCAACCTGGTCCTACCAAATCCAAGTCCACCCCTTCACAGAACATGCATCAAGAAGGATACTGCAGTGATGAAGATACTTGTAGACAGCCACCCAAATCAAGACTCCGAAAAAGTAAGACAAATTGAAATGTGTTATATGTACTTATGGGCTTTTGTGATAAGAGCCCACATGCCAGCCAAAATTGCGTTCCTTACTCTCTCTATTCCTTTATACTTCATAAGTGGGTTGACTATCATCTATAGATAAACATAATCAATTCAGCATCAAACGATGCCATAATGCTTTGTATCTCATAAACTAACTGTGGAAAAATGTTGAACAAGAGTTGTACCTGGAACTTTTTTTTGTAATCATAAAGCTATTGTGAATGCTTAAATGAAGTTTACTTTCTCCCGGTCCTTTGTCCCTTCTGATTACAGTGCAAAACATCAACTTTTTTCCTCCATTCACTCCCAAAATCAGATTTGATTTCAGTCGACTAGTTACAGATGACGTCACAATGACATCCACACAAGAGACATGCGCTCGTCTAAGGGCTTGTCACAGATCAGTGAGCAAATGGGAAAATTGAAAAATACTTGTCACTGATTGGAGAGTGGGCAAGAGGGCTTGTCACAGATTATTCATAACTGTGACAATACGGTGTCCAGCTTCCCAAAAATGTGACATGTACTTCCGTGACTGTGATTGTGACGAATGAAATCAAAACCTCCATATTATCATTCATTTTTCTTTAGGGAGTTCAAGTCACTCTGAGATGGTGGAAGAGACCGATACAAACAATGACCCCAACGCACCCTACCAGCCTAGGATAGTTAGAGCCATAAACCCGCGACGATTTGATCGCAGTCTACGAACCCTGCATGAATTATGCAGCTATGGGGCTAAGGAGGGACTCAATAGGTTAAGAAAGTTACTCAAGGTAGGTGATTGATTTATGCTCTCCAGAAGTGATATATTACTTGGTTGAAAATTAAAAGAATGTTCATTCCCTTTTTTCTTCCATTATTAACCGATAATCAATAATGGAAGTACCTAACCTAAAGAGATGTCTTGAAGAGTTTTCATGGTTTCACCAAAGAGAATTAGATTGTTTTGACATGGGTTGATTATTTTCAAGCCTGAGGAGATGCCCCTTTTCTTCTGAATTTGATCTTCAACAGTAACTTTGTACTTTATTCCTTATTCTAAATTCATCCCTTCACTCAATCTTTTTGTGTGTCGTCCAGTTTTTCAGGCAACCAAGCGATCTCCGTCTCATTCCTGCTTTCGCTATTCTTTGAGCAGTCTGTACGTTTACTCTTAAAGTCCATAGCTTCTATGCTTTTGCCTTCACTAGATTTATTTTGGTTTTCCATGGTTCTTCCCCTATAGCATCAAATGTAAAGCCAATTTATGTTTATCAAGGAATAATTTCACCTTACAGATTTAATTAGCAGGTTTAGAAAGTGAGGTTGCACTTGCAACACTTCACTGTACAGTTCTATTTGAAAAAAGCTGCTAAGCAAAAGATTTTTATGTAATAATCCGGCTAAAATGTATAGCAAATTGCGATGCGGTACCAGGAAAATTATTCTGTTTATTTATTTTTTTAAATTCCTTATTCCTATATAATACCGTAGCTCTTCCCTATACATCTTATATATTTAATTATTTTCTTTGTATTTCAATTGCTTACGTACCATCTAAATCTCATAATTGTTTTCCTTTTCTACAGTTTTACTGCCGAGACGCGAACATTCTACACCTTGAAAAGCAGGAGTCTCCCCTAGTCGAACCGTCGGTATCTCTCCTTACTATAGGGAGGACAGTCACATTAAATTTCCTCAATGCAATTAACTTGTGAGTATACCATACATGTATGTCCCAAAAAAAATGAAAACGGGGCTTTCAGGATTAATAACTTTTGAAAATGAATATGAAAATAGATGCGGTTTGGCATGTCGAATATATAACTATTCATATATTTGGTGAAAATTTCATGAGATTTGCTTGAGTGGTAGCAAAGAAATGAAGCTTTTTGTATCGGATGTCATAATTCCGTTCTGCACAAGTTTGTGAGGATAGAGACGTGCACAATGGTTATTTAAACTTCCCACGACTCATTGCTCAAAAGGAATGTTACTGCTTTGGGGTTTAAAAGTTAAAAGATAAAAGAAACTTGTGCAGAACGGAATTATGACATCCGCTACAAAAAGCTTCATTTCTTTGTAACCACCGAAGCAAATCTCCTGAAATTTTCACCAGATATATGAAACCGCATTCATTTTCATATTCATTTTCAAAAGTTATTAATCCTGAAAGCCCCGTTGTCATTTTTTGGGGGACATATGGTACAGTTTCTATGTACACTTTGAGATCTATTGATGAGGAAAGTGGACAAAATAGAGTACCTAAGTGATGACATAATATATATTCTTCATTTATTAATTTTAGATACAATATTTGCATTAAACATAACAAATGACATCAGCAGCCAAATTTGGTCAAAATCAGTCCAAGGGCAGTCAAGATATAGCTATTTGAATACATAATTTCCCCCATTGAACACTGTACAAAATTGACCTGCTTTGCAAAGTTACATGAACCAGGTCAATTTTCTCCAGTGATCAATAGGCAATTCAAATGGCCATATCCCTACTTCTAATGTTCCAATTTCCACAGCATTATGGCTGTTGATATGAAAATTAATTAATTCTATTTTCTCCCTATAAAATCACACCTTTTATACTCTAATGAGGTGTTGCTAAAAATCAACAGTACTGCAAATCAACTGCAACTTTGCACATTGTAACCCGCATTTTCATTCGCGAATGGTGCGCGCATTTAACAAGACGCGCATGAAACAATTCTATTTTCTCCCTTTAAAATCACACCTTTTATACTCTAATGAGGTGTTGCTAAAAATCAACTGCAAATCAACTGCAACTTTGCACATTGTAACGCGCATTTTCATTCGCGAATGGTGCGCGCATTTAACAAGACGCGCATGAAACAATGATTTTGATTGGCGTGTTCCGATCAACTGCTACTTCCGATCAATTGCAACTTTTGAACAACACCCCCTATGACAACCCCCCATTCCAGCTTCCCAATGGGTCTAGTAGACAAAAGATGTTTTAATGTTAGTGTGGAGGCGCCGTGGTGTAGTGGTCGCGACTCTCGCCTTTCAACTAGAGGGTCGTAGGTTCGAATCCTACCCAGGGTGTCAATTTCCTTCAGCAAGAAATGTATCCACATTGTGCTGCAC
>BQKZ01004840.1:38545-50551 GCA_036244855.1 Temnopleurus reevesii | reverse complement strand
CCCTCCCTTCCCGCTTACCCGCCCGCTCCTTTCCAGCCTTCCTTCCCTCCCTTCCCCCTTACCCGCCCCCTCCTCCCTCTCTCCCTAAATATCTATTCATTCCATCCCCTCTATTATTTCACTATCCCTCTTATAACGAAATAAACACAAATATATAGCAACATTTATTCATACCTGAGAACAAAAAATACAAAGAAATACAGGGAATACAATGTTACAAAACAAAACTTATTAATCTGACAACTTCCGATCCGGTCCAACTGCTCTGACTTCACACACGAGAGTGACTAAACAAATATTTCCAAGATCAAATTTTCATGTCCACTATTATATTAATCTAATGTGTAAACATATACATGCTACAGCAATGCAATCATTTTCAGATCAGGGAGTTGTGAGGTTTCAGATAAAACAGATGATATAAAACACACCAAAAACAGTTCTCACCTTAAAAGCAAAAATCCAAAGAAATTCTGACAAAACTAAATTACAAAACCAATCAATCTGACACCTTCAAATCATGTCCAGCTCCTCCAACATTATACAGCAGAGTAACCTACACATATTTCGAAGATTAAATCTCTATGTCCATGATAAATCCATTGTGTAAATACAACCATGCCACAATAATGCTATCATTTTCAGAGGCTCCTCCTTTTCAGATTATGCAGATAGCGAAAATCCTTGATCATCTTCTTAATATAATAATACATCAATCATTCCTACATTTTTGTTTTCAGAAATGCATATTAGATCTATGTCAAATTCTTTTTTGCCCTGAACCCCCCCCCCCCCCCCCCCAAAAAAAAAAAAAAAATCATATCTATATTATAAAACTATATTTCCATTGAGCATATATCCAAAACACATTTATCTACCAGCATGAATATCTCACCTCAATAAAATCTCATGTTTGTCTCATTTTTATATTTAATTATGCGAGATAATAAATAACAACCACCATTAAATTCAAGTAGAAGTCGCTTGAAAAATGTTGCACATTAATACCAATGGGACATTCCCTAATCTATACAGAATAATAACATTAAACATTTCTGGGAATTACTCTATATATAAAGAACTATAGGCAACAAAATTCATCAATAATAACATGGATGTATTATTGATCTCATCATACATTGCAAGGGAATATAAATTGTCTTTATACATTGAAAAATATTCAGAGTCGTGATTTAAATGAATTTAAAACAAGGGTAAATCTCTGATCCGAAATCAACAGTCAAAACTTCAAATATCATTCCATTTTAGAGTATGAACACACAACAAAAACAATATGACAACTCCAGACCTAAAAAAAAATATTTCAGTACATTACAGTTTCAGATGGTAATTGTACAGAATTAAAAGACACAAAGTAATATCACCTGAGTTTTCTGTCGATAAAACAGTCTCCACTAGTCTCCCCATGAGTTCAGAACGGCCGTCAAACGAAAACAAAATTAAATCCAACTCAAGACCTTAGCTCTGGACTCTGACACACGTGAACATGAAAAATCGGAATGGAATGCAAGGGGAAGCATATAATCTGTTGACTCAATATTGATGGTTGGCAGACAGAAGGGGTTAACTCTTAAATAGTCATTTTGAGAAAATTCAGATTGCCATGGAGACTTATTGATCTGCAAGCACAGACCCTAGGCTTTCGGTGTGTGCATGCGCAGAGCGTTATACAGGGTATTCTATATGTGACTACATTACACACAGCACTACTTCTCCCTCAGCCTAGAAAGCCTAGGGTCTGTGCTTGCAGACTAGAGAGTTATCCATTACTCTTTTAAAAGGCAGTGGTTGAGTTTGTTATCCTTTTTTTTTATTCTGCCTTTAACGATCACAATGAGATGCACAGTCTGTAAAATATGCTAAGATGAATTTGAAAATGAAAATTCCTATCTCCCTGGTTTGATAAGTCTTGTATTCAGTATCATGGGATCTATGAATATTTTCAGTCCTAATCCACAAAGTACTCCATGACGATTACGTGTCAGGCCTTAATTCTTTTTCAATTCTATATGTGAACTATAAAATTATATTATTATTATATTATATTACTTTCATATCTTGATTTTGTGTATCCCAGAATTATCACTCATTCATTCAAAATATTTGTTTTCCTTAAGCAACAAAAAGAAATTAATGATGTAGTACAAGCTAGAAATTTACAATTGTAATATGATAGACTAGTTAGTACAAAGTTTGATAAAAGAGTCAACAAATTGAAGGAAAAAAAGTCACAAATCCGGAAGCAGAGGTTGTGTTGGATACGACTACAAATAATGTGATAGAACTTGGGCAGCTGAAAATTTCTAAATGAATAAAATGATAAATAATTCCTAAATAAAATAACTAAAATAAAATCACGCCCAATGTGAGTTACGTCCTTACTATTATCAAATGGCGATATACTGGAGAACTATCAGGCCGACAAGCTACACGGCCTCGAGCCTCTTGTGCTAAGCCAGTAAACTATGGAAACCCATCACACTGGGGATCTTGTTGGATGATAGAAAGATGATTGTTTCGGAATCATCATATTTACAGATTAAAAAACAATTTGGTGGACAAACCTAAATCAAATTAAGGTCGTTTCCCTGTGAGTCATACAGGTATGCCTGTGTAGAGGATTCCCCATCTTCAAAGGAGGGCTCAGCAATACTTGGAATGTGATACTTGAGGACAATCCTTAACTGCTACAAAATAAATCCTAAATTGTTTGATCACAGCTTTGGGGCTTCATACCAAAGTTGTGTGTATACACCTAATTTTTTCCTTTTTGATGTGGGGTGGACAATTTTTCCTTTCTCGCTCCTTTCTCATATTTCTCAAACACAAATTCCATAATTCATGTGGAAATTAAGATTTAGAAGGGGTGAAAAGCCAAGCAGCATCTATAAAACTTCTTTTAATGTCATATTTCACATGTTTATTCTTAATTTTACTGTGACTTTTCAATTTGGGTGAAAAGCAAAAAAAAACAAAAAAAAATTCAGATCAGGCAATTTCTAATGGAGGGCAGTGGAAAGCATCAAAACATTTTTTTGCCTCAGGCAGTAACTAAGCAACCTCATCACACTAGGGATCCTGTTGGGATGATAGAAAGACGATTGTTTCGGAATCATCATATTTACAGATTAAAAAACAATTTGGTTGAAAAAATCTAAATCAAATTAAGGTCGTTTCCCTGTGAGTCATACAGGTATGCCTATCGGAGACCCAATCTTAAAAAAAAGGGCTCAGCAATACTTGGAATGTGATATTGGAGGACGATCATAACAGCTTTGGGGCTTCCATACACAATTAAAGTTGTATGCCTCTTTTTGTTTTGGGTTAAATTCTCTTTTCCTCTATGTAATTTAGTTTGCATTGATTATATCTATTTTGCATGATCACTTGTAAATATGTCTATTGGATGTTGATTCTTGGAAGTAGGCATGATTGCAAATTCTAACTAAGTTTATTGACAAACTAATAGGCTGGACACTGTAAGAAAACAACTAAAATATCTATTTTATTATGAGTGATATGGGTGCAAAGATGCACCTTCAAATCATTGTTTTGTGACTTGGGTCGAAAGTATTTTGATTACTTGTTTGGTGTGAGAAGAAAAAAAAAACAAGATAAAGGGAACATACCTCTATCAATGTCCTTGTTATGAGTCATGAAGCTAGAAATGCCCTCTATTAAACAAATTTCGTTGCAGGGTCTTCTGGTAGCAAAGGTCTATTGTACTTTGAAGCAATGAAGAAAATCAACTTTTTGAGACCCCATTAACGTAAATAACGATAGAACTATTATACTGATATCTTTATGACAAATCATACAGGTATTTGAAGGTAAAATCAATTATAGCATTTGCCATAAACGGATTTGTTGTATTGACAGAAGAATCAGCATATCCGAGTCGATATCATTGTTTAAAATTTTGATGTGATATGGAACTATTTGATTTCATGAATAAAAATGGATTTTCATCATTTCAGGGCATGATTCTAATTCTCAGTGGGGGATGGGGGGGGGNGGGAGGGGGCTTCATGATGATGAAATTGGGTTTTGGATTGGAAATTGGATGACATTGGAAAAAAAAATTTGTATGAAATGATTTTGCAACAGAATGTAATATGACACTGTGTCAGGCGAATTAATGTTCGGAAAACGAGCTTAATCAGAGCCTAAAATATAACACTGTCTTACATGTTGGCTCGTGTAAAAATGGGTGTAGGAACTATCAAAAGTCACTAGGCTTTTAACGGATTTGAACTACTTTGTTGTACTACTTTCATCACCCGGCCTAACCAGTTTAAAAATCAAATTTCTTTGCACATATATTAATGTTACTTTTGTTCCACTTATGCCTGATATTTGTATATTTATCCTTCTTGCCCTCTCTTTTAGGGAAGCATCTACATTGAACTCTACCTGATGGCCTCAAGATCATCAACAAAAATAAACACCCCTCAGGTAGACCGAATGTGACAGAAAATACCAGAGTTCACATTAACCATGCGCTGTAAACACATGCCCGAACTCCATGGAAGAAATAAGCACTGCCTAGGGAAATCCCCCAATGACATCGCAAGAAATGTACAAGAACAAAAATAACTTCTGTGGGTGCATACCTGGCTAAATCTCAAGGATATGGCAGATTAAATCTTGCATTCCACACTCCTTCTGCTAAAAATATGCTAACAACCTGGTAAAAGGGTCAGTAGAAGTACTGAATAAGGTCATTAGTTGAAGCTTTACACACATTCAAATGCTAAAAAACTTCATACTAGAGCTGCTGGCCTATTGCTATACGATGACAAAATGCGTCTGAACGAGAACTAATGATGTGACATATAGCGGGAAGCTGTAAACCAATAGAATTTCTACTCAGCTCGTTCGAAAAACCTGTCTGAACTGTCAGTCTGTTATATGATTTGCACCTCGGAATAGTTTAACTAGATAGATGGTGCATTACAAATGCTGTGTTTATATGATTGCGTTTCAAAATAAATTGGGTCGAGTCTAAATATTGGGTTAGAATAAGCCTTATCAAAGTTAATAAATGTAAGCCTACAACACAAAGGAGGCTCATGCATGTGCATAGATGTACGATGCCAAATTCCAATATTTAGCAGAAGAAATTCCTGGTTCCTTAAAAATGCTAAAAATATGCCATCACCTTATAAAGGGTCAGCTGTATTACAGTATTAGCTAGGTGAGCAGTTGAAAGTTAAGGCAGACAGAATAGACCTAATCCAAGTTATACAAGACAAACAAAGTTGTGGGTACCTGTTAAAATTCAAGGATATAGGAGATTGAAATATTGCATTCCACTTTCCTTATGCTAAAAATATGGCATTATCAACGTTACAGGGTCAACTTTTGTTTGAGAATGTTGATGAAGATCTACAGAACCAAGCTATTAGTATACTTTCATCATGTCTTTATTTAGGACAAATTGTGTATAGATAAAAAGCAGTGAGTTGACCAACAGATTTGTACAAGTTATCAAAATGTTGGTGGTAATGCATGTTCATATCTACAGCACAACCCTAACCCTAACCCAACCATGATCCTAACCATATTCCTAATCTTAATCTTAATCTCCTACTCTTACTCTTTATCCTAATCCTAAACACACTCCTGGCCTTAACAATGATACTTATCTTAACCATAAACTGAATTTTAGACGTGACATTTCAGTAGCATCAAAATTTTAACAATTCCATAAACAAAATCAATTCTAAATTTTTTCACAAATTTCCACAATTCCCAAATATATCAACTAATGCAATAATATTGCTGACTCCTCAGCAAAATCACAGGCTTAGAGAATAAAAATGGAACTAAATCATACCCAACGTCTAATCAATGTGCCTCCGTCTTTTCTCATCCTATGAGAAAGTTTTATGACAGGCGTTTATTTCCCAACGTAACAATACAAACGTATGAGTCACAGTTATCAAAATGTATCGCTTGAGTGCTAAAATTCTACCATACTTACAAAGTTTTCAGCATAAAAGGATGATTATTCCAGATAAGTGACAAATAATTCCACAGAAATTGATAGATATCTCATCTCGTAGAAGTTGTGAAGAGTCAAGCCCGAGACTCGATCAGCTGTAACGCATTTGATTCAATATTGGTCCTGTGCGAAAGGAGCCAAGTCGCACATGTGATGGCATCGCAAATTGACATTATTACTAGGGTCGCTGGTTTAGCGCCTGTGGAATTCCAGTCTCTGTGGGCTCTATTCTCTCTCTCTCTCTCTCTCTCTCTCTCTCTCTCTCTTTCGCTTGCTCTTTCTTTCTTTCTATAACTTTCTCTCTTTGCTCTGTGGGCTTGTATTTTCTTCTCTCTCTTTCTTTCTCTATCTCTCTCTTCTACTTCTCGCTCTCTCTCTACTCTGTGGGCTTGTATTTTCTTCTTCTCTCTCCTCTCTCTTTCTCTCTCTCTCTCTTCTTCTTCTCGCTCTCTCTGTCACTGCTCTGTGGGCTTGTATTTCTTCTCTTTCTCTCCTCTCTCTCTTTATCTCTCTTTATTTATCTCTCCTCTCTTTTCCCTTTTTCCTCTTCCTCTCTGTCTGTGTTTGTCTCTCTCTCTCTCTTTCTTTCTCACTCTCTTTCTCTCTGCTCTGTGGGCTTGCATTTTCTTCTCTCTCTCTCTCTCTCCTCTATCTCTCACAATCTTTCTCTCTCGTGCTTTCTTTCCCCCCCCCCCTTCTCTCTCTCTCTCTCTCTCTCTCTCTTTCTTTCTCTCTTTCTTTCTCTCTTTTTCTTTCTCTCTCTTTCTCTCTCTCTGCTACTCCTTCACAACACTTGGTTTTGCTCAAAGACCTAGAGGTTATGCCAGACTCTTGGCAAACATAAACTCTCAAAGATGTTATTTTTTCGAGAAATTGGAGGAACTTAGGAGCGTGATTCATGAAAGAGCGTTTGTCTGATCGAGACTGAAAGAAAATAGTTCAGTTTGCAAAATGTAGATCAAATAGGCATGATTTTGAAGGTGAGAAAAGATTATAGAATTTGAATGGGATAGATGATTTGGCAACATTACTCTTGTCAATAATGATAGATTGCTGAGTCAATAGGCCTACAAACATTAAAAAAGAAAAAAGAAAACAGTAGGGGATAAACTTCTAAATAAACAAGACTCAGAAGAATTCAAATAAAAGACAAATCAAAATGTTTCTACAGAAATAAGAACTAAAACCAAAATTGATTCAACTTAGTAAATATGCTGAACTGTAGAAAAAGATGAATATGCACATGTAGAGAAAAGGATCATTAAATTCATGAAAAGATAGACCAGGGAAAAAACGCAGGGTAAATAGTGATATGATAAAGAGCGATTCACTGAAAAAAAATTGTCCCTGAGATAATCAAAGATAAGAAAATTACATTTGTAAAGAGGATGAAAAATAAATGCAACTCATTTTTTTTTGGAAAGGATTAGGGGGGGGGGCTGGGAATGATTATGGAATTTTGCTGATATTTAGACAAAGTATGTTTACTCACTTTACCTCTGCATAATTTTGATTCCTCCATTATTCTTTTTTTGGTAATTTTATTTTGATTCCACAGAAAAACAAAACAGGAGTGTGAAAGGTACAGAGAAAATACGTTGCTGTCACCAAATGTGAGAAATCCCTGACCAATTTGTTTGGTAAGAGTTTTTTCATAAAGGACTTGAATCTCGTCCGATACAGACCGGCGATGAAATACATCCTATGACCTGCATGTGGTTGAAGGAATTCCCAAGACTGTTATGATTTGGAAATAAGAGATGATAAATTAGAACTGAAAAACAAAGTAAAAAAGGCACAAGCAAGTATATATTTTCTGAAGACAGCATTGATGAGCGATATAAATGGACAAATTCCATAAAAAGATAAAATAATAGAACAGACAATAATAAGGTTTCACAACGTTTTTTCTTCTTTTTTTTTCTCCTTTTTTTTTAAACAGTTTTAGAGTCGGTAGGATCAGTGTGCCTGCTCTTTCTAGCTGTCTCCTCATTCAATTCTATTTGTATATTTTACCTTTTACCTTGTACATGAAATTGTTTTTTCTTACTTTTGAATGAAATAAATATGAATTGGAAAACAAAAGAAGGAATATAATATGAAGAAAACTATTATTACGGAATGATGAAAGGTAAATATCAATTTTTATCATAAAAAAAAAAAAATGGAAGAAATTTTTTACCAATTTGTTTGGTCAAAGTGTTTCATAGTGGACTTGAACCTCATCCAAATTCAAGTCCGTGATGAAATACATCCTATGACCTATGGGTGACTGACTTTCCTTGATGGCCGTAAGTTGGAACTGGACCAAAATAAACTATTGGTCACGTTTTTTTTTTTTGGGGGGGGGGGTAAGTTCTTCTAACAAATATTGTGAGAAGTCATCGCATGAATCAAATCCAGGAACAGTAACTTTAAATTGGTATTTCTAGAAAGTTTTGATCAATCACAAATCAACATGCATATTCACCTATTCATGGCTTATGCTTGTAACAACAAGTTCTTGAAACAAGGATTCTGATTGGTGCAAGCCAATCAACCGCAACTTGCAAATGATTGCCACTATTTAGTGACCATGATGATGTCGATATTGATTTAAATGATGCTCATCGCAAAGCTCTGAATATTTGCACCTTTATCTTCCAATTATACCTAGATTCAATGATCAAGTTTTTTTTTACTTTTTAGATGACCATAAATGAAAGTTATTCCCAATTGAGGGGATTTCATGACAAGTCAAAATTGTGTCGATATTTGCCACCAACCCCTTAAAGTCAAGTATATTAATATGGAATGTAATTCAAAAGCATATTATCTTTAATTGATTAATTATTTCATCTCATTATATTTGACTACAGATTAAATAAAATCCTTCTATTTTCCTTCCCACAATTTCAAAATATGCTGGAAGAGTTTGATAAACAAATGAACCATTCAATATTTTGTGTCTTTCATAGAAAGATGCAATTTTATCTTGCATTATCCAGTTTCAATGTCAATAGCAACCGGGCCAGTGGAACTGAGGGACAGGCCCCCACTATTTTTGACAAGGCTGTGTATGAGAACGCACAAACATATGCACTTGTGATGTAGTGTGTAATTACCCCCCCCCCCCTTACCCATTTAAAAACATTCCACCACTCCTGAACATTAGAAAAGAGCTCTGGAAACGATCTTTCAACCCCTCGAATATGAATTTATCACTTGTCAAACAAGGCCCAAGAGATTTATCCCAAGTTCTATAAAGTAACCTGTCCATAACTGTCAAATGACCAACAGTCCATAATTGTGACTCAAGCAAAAAATTCAGGCTTTTGTTATTTCTTTTCAAACACGTTTGATGAATAACTCACAGAATTGCAAGTATTAAACCCTGTCAACTTTGGCATGGATAAAGTATCAGGTTTATTTATAACTCTCATCCAAAAATTGTGAGTAATACCTAACAGGTTACCAGTAACTGGAATTTGTTGTCAATAACGTGAAAAAATGTGAAAGGAAATAGTTCATGGGATTTAAACATCAACAATTTGTTAAATCTCTTTATGTATGTGAATTTATCATTCAGAGATTACAAGAGAAAAGAAAATGGAGCAAACAAAATACAAAAAGAGTTTTGATATAATTTCCACATAAAGTGATAACTTAGAAGTTACGACAACCAATTCCACAAAAAAGTCTATGAGGCTTACATAAAAGAACTGGAGTAATTTTAATCCTGTGACATATTTTCTAAGAAAATTCCTACCCAAACTTCAATGAAAGGTAGCCATTTTTTTAAAGACGATTTCAGCTAATATTGAATTATGGTTAGAAAAAGTTAGAAAAAGTTAGAAAATGAAGGCACAACAATTTTCTTTCCACAATTCTTTAAATATATATTTGTGTGGAGGTGTCATGGTGTAGTGGTTTTGACTATCACCTTTCAAGTAGAGGGTTACAATTCAAAACCCACCCATGGATTCAGTGATGAATTCATTAACACTGCTTCACTTAGATGAGGAGCTAAAGTCAGGTTGACAATACTTAAAGAGCTGTGAGCACTCTAAAGAGTGAATATGTGCACCCAACAGAGAGTAATTTCACTTTTCAAATTTGATTAACAGTTTTAGATGTTGAGGAAAGAGTTCCAACACTTTAATGTATAGTTCTATATGAAAAAATTGCTAAACAAAAATATTTGTGGAGCAATCATGCACAAATGCATAGCAAATTGGAATGCGATACCAAGAAAATTATTCTCTGCCAGATAAATTGCTTTAATCAGTTTTCCTTTGTTTAATCTAATATCTTCCTAACATCTACACAACAAAATAACTCTAGGAAACTTGTAAAATGAAAAATCACATGTTTGAAACATCTTGACAATGCAGCTTTTGTCTGCTTCCTATCAACAAAATTTCATATTTCATTTTGTTATGAAATGAAATAGACCCGTTGATGACCAGAGGGTGGTTGGCTTCCTATGACTGGACTGTTGGCTTTAGATCGAGTGAACTTAAGGTCATGAAGGAGGTATCGTAGAGTATTGGCTAAGTCACACATTAACATAAAGAGCATTCCAGATACGGAGAAAAATCAACCCACAGGAGAGGAGATCTACATTGCCCTTGCCAAAACTACTGCTACCGATGCCATCACCGGTATACAGAAGGTGGGTGGATTATGGAGATTGTNATCGTTTTCTTCATGTGAAGGTCGTGAGTTCGAATCCCAGCCGTGACATATATTTTTTTTCATCTCTATTTTTTTTTCTTCATCATATCTATTATTTTAAACACTAACATGAGCGACAGATCACCTAATTCGTCTACATGACAAATTAAATGTCTAGTTCTTTTTATTTTAATTGCTTGATTGAAATATGGTTTATTTGGTAAAAAATACATTCAAAACATTGGCCCAAAGGCTGAAACAATTGAATTTACAATATGATTCAAATTAGCAATAATAATACGTAGGCAACATGTAATGTTTGCATACTATAATACTCTTTCTTGAAAATAAAGCACCCAATTCTTTTTACCGCTTCCATGTTAAATATTTAGTGGAGGCGCCGTGGTGTAGTGGTCATGACTCTCGCCTTTCAACCACAGTGTCCCATCAAAAAAAGATGCTGCACTCGATCCATATGAAGAAAATGGGGACCTGGCATGTAGTAATTCTTTGAAAAGATTATATCCCCTCATAGCTGCATTGCTAAAGCTAATGTAATAATGCTGCGTTGTACAGCACCTAGAGACTGCCAATAAAAGAGTGATAAGAACTACATAAAAACACTTAAATTATCATCATTATAAATAGGTAACTGAACCAGTACGAAAGGTATACTCTCAATCAATCGGGGATTAATATGGTGAAAAATAGGATGATTCACGCATTACAAATATCAAATGACCTTTAGAAACTATGATCATTTCATATAGAGGAGATATCAACTTACAAGTACTGTAAGATTACTGAATATCTAATACTAAATTTTCCCCAAACAAAATATTTGATTTTAGCACCAATCAATCTTTCTACACAAGCTTGATAACATTTTTTGTTCAGTTGATACCAATGAATACACTTTCAAGTGCTCTCCCAAAGAAGCATTCCAGAAAATCATTGTGATATGCTGATTGATAAAGGAGAAGGTGGCGTTCTGTAGATAGAGATTAACAAACGTGGATTTACTCGTATGGTAAAAAAGATGTTTTTGGTTACCCTCCAATGACTAACCATCAGAATATGACTTTCACTCAAATAAAAAAAAAATACTGGAAAATCACAGAAAACCGGTAATTTTCACATGTCTTTTTACAAGCTTACTACCCCACCCCCTCCCCCATGAACTTTTCTTATTTTGACATAAACTCTAAACGAATAAAATGAAGAAAAAAAAACATTCTCAAGGACAGACTCGTTTATAAAAAAAAAAAAGAAATTAAATAGAGGGCAGCCAATTTATTGTCTTTTTGTGGGGGGGGGGGGGG
>BQKZ01004840.1:17561-29540 GCA_036244855.1 Temnopleurus reevesii | reverse complement strand
GAGAGAATGAGCTGAAAGACCCCCATTCAAAAGTGTCTAAAAATTTACAAAATAAGATGATCTATTGAAGTTCCAAATCTGAGTGCTCTCATTATTCACACTTATTTTTGATGAATTTTTCAATTTTCATTTTTAACACACGAGTGAATGGGGATATAATTAGTGGTGTGACTCCTACACCAGCACTATTGTGGTGTACTGAGGCTGGCCATTAGAAAGGCAGTTTGGCACATCTGTTCTCGTCCAAAGCATCTGATATCACAATGATAAAGATAATATTACTAAATTTTAAGAATTAAGTATTTAGTAGGAATCAATAAAGTGAACAATAAACAGAAAGGTTGACTTGCAATGGTTTGGTGGGTGCAATAGGGTCTGACTATTACGTCTATTTGACACACGTGCGGTGGAGCAACGCCCAAAACATAATTTGCATAATAAAGGACATGGCCTGGGAATGCAGTAGAGTACCAGGTCACTGCAGTTGCTCGTTATATGGGACAGCCGGGTTATTTGTTTATCCAACATTTCTACATCTTGAGTAGATGAATGCTAATTTTGAGCACTGGAAAAAGGAGGTCATTTGAGGTAACAGATTACTTTTACATTCACTGAGAAAGATTATATGTGGGCTCTTTTACACTCTTTTCGTAATTTACAGAGAAATAAAATGTAAACTGTACAACTACAAGTGAAGTAGTCTCGATGTAGACTACACTGTTGTAATAATCACATGTAATAAGCACAGTTAGTCTTTTTGCACTATGGAGGCTTGGGCGGCACACTACCAATCACTTTTAAAACTAAAAACAGAGAGGAGGGGGGAAGATCCCAATATCTGCTGGCCCTACAAAGGGAGGTTGAAGGGGGGTTATGGTCTCATAGATGTTAACATACCTGGGAAAGGCAAGACAACCAGACATGCACATCGTCTTGTCTTAATGACCACGGTTACTAGGTCTTGGCAAGTTCCACCTGAGCTCCATGCATCTCATTTATGTGGCATCCGGGTTTGTTGCAGACCAAGCCACCTGGTGTTTGAGAGCAATGATGTTAACAAGCAAAGACAAGTATGTCATAGAATACAGAAATGTCGAGGCCATAACCCCCCCCCCCTGCATTGTTCTGCCACAAACTTAAGTAAGACTTGTGTTCTAAAAGTGGAAAACCAACTTGAAATTGCAAACACCAGACTAAATCTGACCGACTCCTAGCAAGAATCGTCGTCATTAAGATTTCTGTCATAGCAATGATCGGTAGAAATAGATGAATGAGCACTCTCTAATTGTCCCTTGACATATGAATGAAAATTGCTCTGAGCTTTCCAACTATTTACTTGTTGATAGAGTTTGTATTTGTAGCCACGATGCCAAGCTTTCATATACTTTGTTCTTTGTTTCTTTCCTCTCTTTTTCCAATAGTCCCTTCTCCTCTGCAATGTCGTCACTTGTCTCGTCAGCCTCCTACCTCCTTCCATCGGGACGTTAGCAGCATGAGTCTTTTCAACGATTGATAGCGGTCCACTATTAGTAAGTTGAATTGCACTTTGGTCCCGGTTTTCATGATTTCTTGAAAAGGTTACAATGTGCTTGGGGTATGTTACACGGAATGCAGAGTTCATTGACTCTGCCTTTTGTGTTGAGGCATTGAAACGCGTTCTTCGCAGCATTTCAGGTGACAGCCTCCGGCGAATAGCTCCGAGGATTTGCTGCTGGCTTGTTATGTTAAATGTTACTCTTTCCCTCAATGATGACTGTAAGAAAGGGAATTCATAGTTCCCCTTACACACTAGACTATGGTTTGGGCAAAGCTGATGATTTCCTGTGTAACATAGAAGTATCGCCTCTCCACATTTTGCTAGCTGCCTCTCACATAGTAAAATGTCCGACGCGAGTTTATGTGCAGCATTCAGCTCTGCTCGGACCCTGTGGGTGATGTCACCTGCCATAGATGCATGCTGTTTCTTCCTTAACAATTTTGTTTTCCCAGGGAATGCACTAGTTACATCACTCAGCCTCTCCAATTGTCTACAAAGGGATCTCTGGATGTGGTTCACACAAAGATATGAGGTACATTCAATTCCCGCTTTCTCTTTCATCACTTTGTGAACTCCTCTTGCAAAATGTCCGTCACTGTCAGTGACGATACCTTTGACTAGAATTTGTGTTTCATCATTCGTAAGGAGTTTTTCTGCGCATAGTTGTCCGCCAAGCATTTCATCCCCGATGTTGTTGCTCATTTTGATGGTTGCTGTGCATTTGGGGTGGTTGGGGCAGGTTGGTTCTTTACCCTGTGCAACCATTCTCTGTCCTAATCGGCACAGCTTACTGGTTGAGTTGTACGCTATGATATACTTTTCTGGGGTAACATTTTCAACAACAACATCTCGAGCTTGTGTCGCTGGTGCAAATGGTGTACGTCCTTTACTATGGCTCAATGGATTGTTATACTGCCTGTCCATTTCGACGACGATCGGGGTATTTCTGTCAACTCCTCTCCACTCCAAGACGTCCTTTATTTTGATACGTTTTTGCGCCATATCGTTCTCGTTTGATTCTTTCATGATTTGTCCACATTTATTTGCCGTTTTTTGCAATCCACTCATGGCACCTGTTGGAATACTCATTGCCGTGAAGATCCTTGTTGCAGCACTGTTTGCAATGCTGCTTTGATAGAGTCCCACCTGTAGAGCCATGTTGGGCACAGCAGTTTTTCTACCCGGTCTACTGTCTTGAATCTCTTTGAACAACTTTTGTGCAGTAGATTGAAATCAACAATTGCTACATTTTAACTTTGCAGTAACAGCGATTCCTCTTATCTCCTCCGTTTCCTCAGGAATCACCCACTTCAAGTCCTTGCATCCACGAGAAGACAGCATATGCTGACGATTGGCTTCATTCATGGCATCAGTCAACTTTTCTACATCAACAATTCGATGGCCCACAGCAGAACCGGTAGGAGAAGTCAGCATTTTGTCCAATGGAATAGCATCTTTTACTATCTTGGGCCTTAACAGCATCACCGTGGACGTTTGTTCCGAGATTTCCTTAGAGCTGTGAAGAAAGTCACCACGTTTATCAAGGAGAGCAGTTTGTGAAAAGTCATCTTTTGTCAACCTGACATATCGAGTTTTAGATGAACTGTTGTCTCTTGCTGTCTTCAAGCCCTTGTTCCATGCTTCGTGTCCAGGTAAAAATAGCTTCTTCAGTCGATGGGTTTGCTTCTTAGGACCCATTTTTGGGAAATATATGAGACTCATGTGGAAGCTCTTTTCATATATAGCCTTATTCATTGACAATTCATGGAAATGATGAGAGCCTATGCCACCCCCCCCCCCCCAAAAAAAAAAAAGAGAAAAAAGTGTAAAGAAAAACATGTGAAAATAACCAGAAGAAGAATAAGAAGAGATGCCCTTCGTATTTTAGGGGAAATCTATGTCAAGAGCAGGGACTTCCTTTTATCAAGAAGGCTAGTAATGACGTATAATGTATGAATCCCCCCCAACGACCTTCATCTGATATTCAAATGTTCTCAATGACCTCCATGACAGATTGATGTTGACCACTGTCCTTTTTCTTCCAGCACAGTTAGGGAAGGCTTCCATTCCTATTCTCTGCCTCTGCTATCGATCTCATTCACCCTCTCTCCCCTCCCCTTTTTTTTTTCTCTCTCTCTCTCTCTCTCTCCTCGTCCCATCCCCTCACACTTCTCTTTCTGTTTTGATTTCTACCCCTCTACCACCCCCCCCCCCCCATTCACTCTTTCTTCCTCATTTCTCAATCACAACCTTATATTGTGCATGCAAATACAGAAAGATTGACTTCATTGGTAATTTTAATGTTATTTATTGTCTTTATATGCAGTATTATAATTCCAATGTACTGTTTAATGAACTATGAAACATGGATACATCATATTTTCCATCATATAACACATTTACAATGATTTGAAAGCATATAATGTTAGAAAATGCATGCCAATGTCTGGGGAGTGCATACAGAAAAACCTAACTAGTGCACTACTTGTGAGCCATGGGCTATGATGCTGTAGCATGATTTGACAGGGTAATCATTGGACCCTGTTTACATAAGAAAAGGGGTTCAAAATGTAATCATACTTAGAAATGTATTTGTATAGTACCTATAGATTATGTCAGCGTTGAAATTATTTCTTTTTACGATGATTGCATACTCTGAAGACCGCACGCCACTAATTGTGTCAGGTGACCACTTTGTTTTGTCATGTTATCCCGTACCAAAGATTTTTAAATTATTTAAAAAATGATATAAAATCAATGGTGCATATCTGGGCTTTTCTTTTCACATGTATACATAGAGGAACNTCCTCTTCTCCTTATAATTCTCCTTCTTCTTCGTCTACTCCATCTCATTCTCTTTCTTCTTCTTCTTCTTCCGCCGTGGATGACAATCTAAAGAAGACACCGCAAATTGATGCCAACACTATACGTGCATTGGGGGGGGGGAGGATGCGACAAGGCAGACTGACAGAGGGAAATAAAATAATAAGACACAAATGATATAATTTGATGTGTTTTATCGACAGCCAAATTGCCGCACAATTGTAAGCTGGCGTACATGTAAGTCATGGAAAATAGTCAACGATTTTCGTGGTGATCAATTTCTTCAATGTAAACTTTGTGTTATTTTTGTTCAAGTATAAACGATAAAGACCGAAAGTTTCTAGTTTATGATTGTATAAATAAATATATATCTGAAAAGTGTAGGAATTGAACTACAACTTTGCTGTATAAGGTTTTTCCATACGATTTACAGATAAAAAGATACAGCGAGTTGAAAAAAGTACTTTGAAAACGTTGCCTAGATTCGGGTGCACCCCAAAATAATGTGGCACACGGGGGTTTTATACGTGGCATATAAAGAGTTAAGTGAAATTTGGCACCAGCGACCAGAATTTGCAAGAATTAAAACAATGATTTCTACAAGTGGGCATTATTGGGCACGAATGGCCTTAAGGTATTTGATAGAACAATATCTTAATAAATAAATATAAAAAATACAACGATCGGAAGTAAGCGGAACACACTTAAATCTGTAGCAAAAAGAGTTCATGTAAATTACAGTTTCTTAGCTATATCTCAATAAATAATACACAGTGAGACTTGTAAATTAAGATTATGTTCCAAAATTATCATTAATATAACTGCACATTTGTAACTTGTGTGCACTTTTACCCTAAATTTACTGTGCATCCTAAATTTTTAGATCGGTTGATATCTTAAGATCACTCCAGTCGTATTTGGCGGCATGGAACCTCGGACATCAAAGGATCGCCCTATGTATTGTTCATCTTTTGAATTTGACCAGGTGTTTCACATTCACGACTCTGAGTTGTCGCTCCATTCATGACACCTCCCTGGTTAAATCAAAGAAGCTTGTATTCATAATGAAATGAGACAAGAGAATAGTATCAAAAGCTAAAACGAGATATCATTGCGCATCTGTGTTTGGTATTTATGCAGCTCTTTTAAGGGTATACCCTCCAGCAATATTTGGTGTTTCCTTAAGCTTTAAGCCCAGGTCACACAGAACCCCGGAAACAACACGATTCACCCCGACTCGTTGTTCTGAGGCAGTTAACTGTGAATTAACAAAGAGTCGGGGTGAATCGTGTTGCTTCCGGGGTCCTNAAGATATTCACTTGATTAAAATTTATTATCCAAAGACCTCATGAAACCAGTGTTTTCATCATCAAGTCAACAATTCTTTCCTAATCGTAAAAATAGTATAATATATGTTCTTATATAGCGTCTAACACTAACATTATCGGTCATATCTAAGTGCCCTGCAATGTAGCACAATTATCCTGGCCTTACCAGTGCAAGTAGCATGCTGCATTTCAAGAACAAAATTCCTGCTAGGTACCCATTCACGTCACCTGGGTCGAATACAGAACAACATGTATGGATTTCTTGCAGAAGGAAATGAAGGTCAGGGGTGGGATTCGAACCTACAACACTCCAGTTGAAAGACGAGAGTCAGAAACACTAAACAATGCTGTTTCCTGCCTATTATCACTATAAAGTCTCACCATAATATGCATGGTCCCACTGTGATTGCATAGTCCAAGGTTTTATAGTGATAACAGGTAGGCAAAGAATTTTGGTTCGCACATAATGATCCATAGATGCAAAAATGAAAAAGGAGTGTTAAATCAAACAAGCTTGACTTCATAATGAAATGAGATAACAGAATAATATCAAAAGCTAAAATGAGATATCATTGTGCATCTGTGTTTGGGATTTATGCAGCTCTGTTAAGAGTATACCCTCCAGCAATATTTGGAGTTTCCTATAGCTTTAAGCCCCGGTCACACAGAACCCCGGAAGCAACACGATTCACCCAGACCCGTTATTCTGAGGCAGTTAACTGTGAATTAACAAAGAGTCGGGGTGAATCGTGTTACTTCCGGGGTCCTATGTGACCGGGGCTTTAATAAGGCTGAAACCGAATGACAGATCTTTGTCTTATTTCAACATCAGAGATAAAGGCAAAAGAGCCAGAGGCATATTTCCTGTACTAATGAAAGATTGAATAATATTTTCTTTATTTCTTTATCTTTTATTTCTTTCCTTTCTTGGGGTGGCCTCGATACAACTTAGCGTTTTTGAAAGGTTATTTGGCTGGTATAACAAAAAATTAACATCTGACTCGCTTATTATATCCTATCGTTTCCATCACTATTACTCATCAATTTGTTTACAAAACAGATGTTGACTTAAAACAACACTGTTAATATTTTTCTTTTAGCAAGTATCAATTTTCATTAATAGTTTAATTTTGATTTTAAACTAGAAATTGCGCGCTCGGTGGGTTGTGCAGCCGAGCACAAGTATCCCCGAATCAACTGCGTTGCACTGTTGTGGGTTTTATTACGGGCAACTGAACCAGGTTGGTGGTGTATGTTGTTGTACCAGGCTGGCAGCAGATGTGCGATTGCTTGGAAAAGGTGAGTGCCAAGGACCTGTATTTTTTGTTCAACTTTTATCAACTGCAGGTCCATGCATTTCTGTCTCTATTAATTTTGGTAGACAAAGGATTTTCATAAAAAGTGTTACAGGTGTCAAAAAAAAATCTTCAAATGTGTTCAGGTCCTTTTAACCTACTGGCATGTTGATAGGCAGGAGAGGATATCCTTTTGTGGCCAGTGGTGGTAATTTTCCTATTGTCATAGATTTATATCAAGCTAAACAGATCTATTGATCCTTATTTTCATACCTCAGGTGAGACATTTGCAATAAGTGTGCATGGCAAGAAGAGTTAGTTTTGAAAAATATTTGATGTTAATGTAAATACTGAATTAACAGTAATTAATGAACTAGAAATTGCTCGCTCGGCGGGTTGCGCAGCCGAGCACATGTAGCCTCCGAACCAATGTCTCCGCCCTATATCAAAATCAATAGGCTTCGTCCTCTTTCCTTAATATACCTTCATACCAAACTTGAAAATGATTGGATAAGTACTCGGACCTGTAGAGTATTCACAAATTAATGTTAACTATTTGTTTACATCATGGTTACCATGGCAACCTGGTCCCCAGCCCACATAAAAATCAATAGGAATTGTCCTCTTTCCTCAATACATCTTTATACCATGACCGGATAAGAACTCAGACCTATACATCATTCACAAGGTAATGTTAACTATTTGTTTACATCATGCTTACCATGGCAATCAGGTCCCCGCCCCACACCAAAATTAATAGGCTTCGTGCTCTCTCCATAGAACACCTTAAGACTGAACTTGAAAATAATCGGACAAGAACTCAGACCTGTAGAGCGTTCATGAGGTAATATTAATTTTTTCTATTAAATCATGGTTACCAGGACTCTGCCCCACATCAAAATCAATAGGCTTCATCCTCTACCTTACAGACACCTTCACACACAATTTGAGAATGATTGAACAAGAACTCGGACCTGTAGAGCGCTCACAAGGAAATCTCTGCGGCGAATGCGGCGCAACGAGGCCAAATCCATAGTATCCTCCGAACCACTGTTCGGGGGATACAATAAATAAAGAGAACTGCTGAAACTGCTTATCCGATAATGGAGAGCTGTGAAGTAAAATGAAGTAAAATTCACAGAGCGAGGAGCGAAGAATAAAGTTACTCCAATACTGTAACAAAAGAAAAATGATAAGCATGTTATATCTAAAGTAGATTTTAAAGTGTTGTCATTATTTAATCATATTACAAAATCATGATCAACAATTCTTCATGGAAAGAATTTAAACTTCACAACTTCATCATTATTTTCATCAAATAATAAAGTCAATTGCTGCATTTGAAAAACTCCTTTCAAAAGTTTATGATAGCTTCAAATTCATTTTGATTTCCATAATGAACATTATGAATTTTTTCAAAGTCGGAAACAAGTATAAATGCTGCAAACCATTTTTTTTTTCAAGAACTATTTTCAAAAGTTTATGTTATTTATTTCAAACACATAAACAACTATAATTACTTCACACATTAAAAGATGAAGAGATTTCTCTCCAACATTATTACTAGTCAGCAATGCCAAGCAGTTCTAAAAATAAAGTGATACGTTTCATTGAGATACGCAGCCTTCGATGTACTTGAGAAGAATGTTTGATATGCAGGCTCGTTGAGCCATATAATGCTGTCTGCAAAGTGTTGTAGAATATGGCCATTTCATATTTAATATCTAAAGTTCTTATATGAAAATTATAATCTAAATATACTTTATGCCATGTTAATTAGAAAAGTATTTGCAAAATATATACATCAATTATATATTCATATCTTCGTTAGATTACATTAATTAATATCAATTAAATCTAATCAAGATATGAATATACTCAAACATTTTGCATGGTAATTAATATCAAACTGTTTGATGCTTTACTATCCTATGCAGGCATAAGAATATCTGAAAATTATTTTCAGGTTGTATTTCGCTTATTTTTCTATACCTGTGCTGTGAATTTTTTTTAAAATTTTGATTAAAATTCTTTTTCAGATCGTCCCATTCTCAAATGGTCAGTCAGTTGAGGACAACCTTGAGGACAAATTTTGTTTTCTAACCCAAATGAAGCAAAATTCTTAGTCTATGGGGGTGTTGCTCAAAAGCAACTGCAAATCAACTGCAACTTTGCAAATTGAAACACGCATTTTCATTCGCGCATGGTGTGCGCACTTAACAAGACGCGCATGAAACAATGATTTTGATTTGCGTGTACTGATCAACTGCAACTTGCGATCAATTGCAACCTTTGAGCAACACCCCCTATGTCACAGCCATAAACAACTATAAATACTACACACATTAAAGGATTAGGGGATTTCTCTCCCCACATTATAACTACTCAGCAATACCAGCCATTCCAAAAATAAGCCATTCGTTTTTTGAGAATCCCAGCCTTCGATGTTCTTGACAGGAATGTTTGATATGCGGGCTCTGTGAGCCGTATAATACCATTTGGAAGTCGTCATTGCCATTGCGGAATCTGGTCTGACCAAAACAGATTATTGAGAGTGGGTTTGAACACACTGGAAATACATTAGGGATCTTTGAAAGAATCTGGGTTAAGGTTGACGATGGAAAAATGGCCTCATGTTATTTTTCAAAGGGTACATGAAGTTCTTGCCTGTGAAGTTTTGAAACAGATAGAATGGATTCTAATTTCTACACTTTACTGATGCCTTTTCTTCATTTTTCCTTTAAATCATTGATGAACACACAAACTTATTCAATTAAATTGATTTTATTTCATTTTCCTTTAATAAGGTACATAAGTACAAAGTAAAATACATGTCATGAAAAATGCATATATTACAAATAAGAAAGTGGGTAATAAAAAAAAGCCCAATAAATACAATAATGAACATATTTCTTGAAGAAGTAATTTCTTTCTTTCTCGCTCTTGAACATTTCATTCATTTTCTCACTTGCTATGTTGTTTTTTATCTCCACCCCCCCCACCCTAATTTCCCTTGTTCCCTACACTTCATCTCGCTCCATCTGCCCTGTTCTCTCACTCTCACTCTCACTCTCTCTCCCCCTCCCCTATCTCTTCCTCCTTCTCTCTCCTTCCTCTCTTAGTTTGTATCTCTATACATTTTGCTTTTTGACTCGCTGCCCTTCCATTTTGCAACCTTTGAAATAACCAATGCTACCCACATCCCCCCCCCCCACCAAAAAAAATCTTTCCCTCCCCCTTCATTCCTCCCCTTACCCAGTTCTTTTCTCTTCCTTCATCCTCATTTTGCATAACATCTCTCTAACAAAATTCTCGCTTTCAAACACTATAAAGTGTTTCCCTTTACTACCCATCCTGAATATGGTGGAAATGACGCAGCATTCATGCTACAACTAACGGATCATCGATGGGAACAAGTAATTGGACATAGAGGGGGCTATTTCTTCCTGGAAGGAACATACATCAAGATTGCGATCTCAACGTATACACAGGAGAGTACGACAGCAGAATCATGCTTAATAATGATGTTAAACACTTTCTAATCCCTGTGATATTCATGCAAGATTTTTCAACTACATGAAACACAAACTTCCAAACTCTGTTAAACATATGCCTATGCAATGACAAGGCATTATCTTCTGAAGTGAATTGAACTGCTCTCTTTGTATAAAGTACCACCTAAAATTAAAAATTTGTTTTTAGATTTTATGAGAATTGAATTGAATTGAATATATATTTACTTTTTCACAAACATAATTAATACTAAGTAACAAGAGAAAGTATAACAATTTTAAAAAATGCTTTCATGAGTATGAAGTGATAGATAATGGAAATGTAAAAAAAAAATAGCAAGGTAAAAGGTTAGACAGAAAGCTAGAAAGATTGACAGAAAAATAATTTTGTCCTTCTTTCATTTCTCACTCAACAAGGGATTTTTGTACTTTTCAAATATGAATATATAATATTAATTGCTATGAAGAAATGAAAAGAAGTTATATAATAACAATTTCTTTGAATCATTCTTTTCAAAAATGTTGGACAGATCATAACTAAGCTTAAACTGAAAAAATCTCTAAAATCTCAATCTGAAACTCCAAAGTGATTAAGACGTGAGGAAAAGGTTCGGCTATCGAAGGAAATGCTTCTAAATCGCTGGCGATAATCGGCTCATGACACAGGAGATTCAGTGTCATAAATCATGATTTGAATCATCAATATAATTTTCCAGGCTTAATGGATGACAGCTTAATAAGGGCCGAATTTGAAAATCAGCCATACTGAACTTGGGCTGTTGCATGAAAACCTTATTCTTATATAGCGCTAATTACCTCTGATAAAGGTCTCTAAGCGCTCTACAATTAATGCAGCATTATTAACCTGGCTTTAGCCCGGCAGCCACCAGACAGCGCACTTGGCGTTTCAAGGAATAAATATTCCTACCAATTACCCATTCACCTCACCTGGGTTGAGTGCAGCACAGTGTGGATGAATTTCTTGCTGAAGGAAATTAACGCCCTGGGTGGAACTCGAACCTACGACCCTCTTGTTGAAAGGCGATAGTCATGACCATTACACCACCATAAAGGCAATGTATGAAACAGCATGCCAAATGAACACTTTTTTGTTCCCATTTCATGATTTTCTATGAGGACAGGTGTAAACTTATTTATGAAGCACTGGTAAGATGCTTTCATTGTTTTAACATATACAGCTAAAATAACAAATGTAACCATTCTTCTTCCTAAATATCTCAACATCTTGATTGTGCCATAATTAAAATATGAAAAGAATTCTTACAAAAAATCATTCCCATTCCATCAAAATGTTAAACTGTCTTGAGAAGAAGATCTGCATGGAAGAATATTGATTTCATATTTTTTTAAATATTATAATGCCAATACATTGGTTGCCTGTCGAACAGCGCATTATCTTCAAAATTCTTCTCCTTACATGGCTCCGCTCCTCAGTAATACAGCAGTACATCCCTTCTCGGCAT